>NQII01007282.1:11155-86017 GCA_002778355.1 Clitarchus hookeri | reverse complement strand
GCCGCCCAGCCACCCCCGGGGAGCTCCTGGGGCGATGTACCCCTGCCGCCACCTCTGCTCGGCGACTGCTGCACAATACCCAAATATCCGGCCAAAAACCTAACATTGAAAGTCCATAATAATTATTCTTTAAACTGAAACTGAAAACTAGATAGTTTTAGACATTCTGAACGAGAAAAATAAGCACGATATTTCATCTTTGTATGACGCCAGAGCAGTTGAAAAATGAATAGCGGATATAATGTTTGAATGTCGGATATTTGAGGTGATAATTATTGGAGACAGGTTATTTCAGTTTAAATTGATTAGAAAATATATTGGCACCTTACCAAAATCCAATATGATATTGAGAAAACAAAATTAATTTTTAAATGAAAGATAAGTATTGTGTTATTGTAATGATTATTCATTTGGAACCATACTCCGCGATGTTAACGTTTCATTAATTTTTTCCTACAGAAATGCCCTATACATCCTACATTCTAATTAGGTTTGAAGTAATCGTGTATTAAAAACTAATAATATAGAAAAACATTAGCTGCTACAACATGCTACTGTGGGAGTTCAGGAAGCACAGAGTGTAAACGTTAGGAGTTTGGAGCGGTGTGGCATGGCATGTCAGAGCGGTGTGGCACGGCATGTCAGAGCGATGTGGCACGGCATTTCAGAGTGGTGTGGCATGGCATGTCAGAGCAGTGTGGCACGGCCTGTCAGAGCGGTGTGGCACGGCATGTCAGAGTGGTGCGGCACGGCATGTCAGAGTGGTGTGGCATGGCCTGTCAGAGCGATGTGGCATGGCATGTCAGAGCGGTGTGGCACGGCCTGTCAGAGCGATGTGGCATGGCATGTCAGAGCGGTGTGGCACGGCATGTCAGTGGTGTGGCACGGAATGTCAGAGCGGTGTGGCACGGCATGTCAGAGCGGTGTGGCACGGCCTGTCAGAGTGATGTGGCATGGCTTATCAGAGCGGCGTGGCACGGCCTGTCAGAGCAATGTGGCACGGCATGTCAGAGCAGTGTGGCATGACATATCAGAGCAGTGTGGCACGGAATGTCAGAGCGGTGTGGCACGGCATATCAGAGCAGTGTGGCACGGAATGTCAGAGCGGTGTGGCACGGCATGTCAGAGCTGTGTGACACGGCATGTCAGAGTGGTGTGGCACGGCATGTCGGTTCCATGCATGCCCAGCCGCGGCATGCTCCAGTTTGTCAGCAAGCAGGAGCGGTCTGAGTCACAGGAAAGGTCTTAATTTACATAACTGTGATTTCTTATAGTACGTATGAAAAAAGTGGCCAGTGGTGCCATGCTGAGAGAAATTTCCCTTGGCAGTGTAGCAGGGAAATTTTTATTTTGGCATATTACGTGTCGAGGAAAATGGAAATTCCAGTATGTTAAATTAGGAAGGTGGGATGTATCACACTATAAAAAGCAATGCGAATGTACTGCTGTAGCTGTAGTTTTAATGAAGTTATAATAATAGAAATAGTTACCACGCATTGCGTCTTGAAATCCTACATTCGTACACGTGTATTATCATTTATATGATGAAATAATAATTATATATAACGTGAGAACGATTACTACAAATCTTACATTAGCAAGAATGAAAACGGAAGAATGTTATGGCTCTGGAGGTAACAGTGATGCGGCAAAACTGGGAGCAGTTAGTGTACAACTCTATAACAGTGCAACATATCGGTTAGGTTTACTAATATGGATATTTATTATTTACTTAAAGAAAAAAAACATTTTCAGTGGAAGGAAGGCGCCTCGATGTGACTGGGCAAAAATGCAATATAGAAACTTTTGAAAATATCCGAAAAATATTTTCTAAAGTTAAAGCTTTTGGGAACATCACGTACAAAATAAAGGAAGATTTATAATGGGACAAAGAATACTTAGAGAGCAAGAATATATTGGTTGTTGGCAATTCANACAGTGATGCGGCAAAACTGGGAGCAGTTAGTGTACAACTCTATAACAGTGCAACATATCGGTTAGGTTTACTAATTTGGATATTTATTATTTACTTAAAGAAAAAAAAAACATTTTCAGTGGAAGGAAGGCGCCTCGATGTGACTGGGCAAAAATGCAATATAGAAACTTTTGAAAATATCCGAAAAATATTTTCTAAAGTTAAAGCTTTTGGGAACATCACATACAAAATAAAGGAAGATTTATAATGGGACAAAGAATACTTAGAGAGCAAGAATATATTGGTTGTTGGCAATTCANATACAAAATAAAGGAAGATTTATAATGGGACAAAGAATACTTAGAGAGCAAGAATATATTGGTTGTTGGCAATTCAGGTAGGTAATAATACGTATAATTATTGCCATTGTTATTTTATTTCCCAATTCTTAGTAAATCATTTTTTAAAATTGTAATTTCCTAATTAAATAATGAACTGAACTGCGAGAAAAAGTTATCACGTAGTCTATGTATTTTAACAGAGAAGGCTATTTTACGGCTGGATAATAAATTTGGTGTTTTTATTAATATTTTATGACTCAAGTGCATATAATAAAAATATGCATGAATGTAGTGTAGATGTTGGTATATTTATGATGGTGGTAATGTTTTAATATTGCTTAGTCGGCCCATGAAAGATTTTGAAACGTCTTCTGAATGCTCTAAGAGGGCGGAAAACAGAAGAACTTAGAGCTTCAACATCGACCTCTGAACTAACGTATTCAGCTGAGTAAAAGTTAAGATCCATGACGAAGCCAATATTTTGAAGGACACTCTTCATACAACTCCAACAAGAGCGTAAAAAATTAACAAGGCATGGATATTATCCCAAAAAAATATCAGATATCGTAGCATATACTCCTGATGAAGCATTGGTTTTGATGATATATGCTGTTCACTTTTGAGGCCCTAGATACGTTTTCGTTTCAGCCATTTTTTATTCTTGACACAATTTTAAAAATTAATATTACCATGTAAATAATAAACACAGTGTTTATATTCCACCGCACTCGTAAGTTAACGTGTAAGTTTATAAATAAAACGTACTTATTGACTATTATCGCAAATGAGAGGACTTTTAAAAGTGCTCACTTTACCGTGAATAGGCTATTGATGCAGATATTTCACGTACCTCTTATCTGTTAATATTATCTCAGGTCTTGGAAAGGGGAGTTAATTTGTACCGTTCTTGTAAACAGCTTCAGGTTGATAAATGTAAAATATGTTGACCGAAAGAAGACATAGCAATCACAGACAAAAAAAGCCGAGGTAAAACTACAATCCTTAATGAACATTACAACTTCACGAATGTTATCACTTATTGCTGATGACATTACTAGCTTGCCTGAAGAAGTGCTTTCTAAGCTTACACTGATATCAAAATGGGGATTTGATGGAAGTTGTCAAACAATGTACAAGCAAAAAAGTGATGATGGGCATTTTTATGACCAGTGTTGTACTTATGAAAACGAGCGAAAAGTCACATTCTGTCGCACATTGAAAATTGAATTTAAGAAAGAAAACAAAGAAGCAATANTTATGAAAACGAGCGAAAAGTCACATTCTGTCGCACATTGAAAATTGAATTTAAGAAAGAAAACAAAGAAGCAATACATTCGGAGCATGAGTATGTCACATACCAAATTAATAATCTCATTTCATCGGATATTAGTTTTCAAGGTTTAGAAGATGCTACTGTTAAACACCAACTAGTGATGGCAATGATTGACGGCANTCATCGGATATTAGTTTTCAAGGTTTAGAAGATGCTACTGTTAAACACCAACTAGTGATGGCAATGATTGACGGCAAGGTAAGCTCGGCAGGAACTGGTACAAGTTCTGAGCTGTGTAACCTATGTGCAGTTCTTCAAACACAAATTAAATACTCAAGTGCAATTAAATACTTACATGTGGATAACAGTGCACTAGAATACGGACTATCAATCCTGCATGCGTATATTAGGTTTTGGAATGGATTAATCATGTGAGTTACATACAGGCTGGGTCCAACATTTTGGAAAATCAACAAAGATTTGAAAGCGTTAGTGGAAGCCCGAAATATAAAATCAAAGTAAATTTTAGAAAGGAAACAGGTTTACTTGTCGACCAAGTTGAGCAAGGTCACGGGACAAGTAATGACGGGAACTCCACTCGTCGTTTCTTCNAACAGGTTTACTTGTCGACCAAGTTGAGCAAGGTCACGGGACAAGTAATGACGGGAACTCCACTCGTCGTTTCTTCGAGAACCACACGACGTCTGCAGCCATCACAGGAATCAATGAAGAATTGATAGAGATATGTGGAGTAATGCTCCGTGTTCCATCCTGTGGTCTCGCTGTAAGCGCCGAGGTCTTCAAGAGACACGCTCTGCAAACGGCACATTTGTATGTAGAGAATTATCCACGGTACCTTATGCCTCCTTCAGTTCATGAGACCCTTATTCATGGAGCTAACGTTATCGAGCGTGCTATGTCACCAATAGGCATGCTCAGCGAGAATGTCGGACTACAGGATAAGAAGATGCAGAACATTCAGCAGACATGCAACAAATGCAGGCCTTTTACGCATTATATTTATTTATTCAGACCCAAAATTGTCCTCAATTGGAACTCCTCCACGCAAACACAATTCATATTTGACTAAAAAAGTCCCTCCCTTGCTTGAAGATCGTAACTGTGGTANGGAACTCCTCCACGCAAACACAATTCATATTTGACTAAAAAAGTCCCTCCCTTGCTTGAAGATCGTAACTGTGGTAGCAGTCGCGAAGAGTGTACTTGTGAGGATAGTGAGAGAGATGAACTGCAAACATAACATTTTACTTATTATGTGGTTTGACTTATTTTGAGATTTTTTCTNTTATGAAAACGAGCGAAAAGTCACATTCTGTCGCACATTGAAAATTGAATTTAAGAAAGAAAACAAAGAAGCAATAAATTCGGAGCATGAGTATGTCACATACCAAATTAATAATCTCATTCCATCGGATATTAGTTTTCAAGGTTTAGAAGATGCTACTGTTAAACACCAACTAGTGATGGCAATGATTGACGGCAAGGTAAGCTCGGCAGTAACTGGTACAAGTTCTGAGCTGTGTAACCTATGTGCAGTTCTTCAAACACAAATTAAATACTCAAGTGCAATTAAATACTTACATGTGGATAACAGTGCACTAGAATACGGACTATCAATCCTGCATGCGTATATTAGGTTTTGGAATGGATTAATCATGTGAGTTACATACAGGCTGGGTCCAACATTTTGGAAAATCAACAAAGATTTGAAAGCGTTAGTGGAAGCCCGAAATATAAAATCAAAGTAAATTTTAGAAAGGAAACAGGTTTACTTGTCGACCAAGTTGAGCAAGGTCACGGGACAAGTAATGACGGGAACTCCACTCGTCGTTTCTTCAAGAACCACACGAAGTCTGCAGCCATCACAGGAATCAATGAAGAATTGATAGAGATATGTGGAGTGTGGTCTCGCTGTAAGCGCCGAGGTCTTCAAGAGACACGCTCTGCAAACGGCACATTTGTATGTAGAGAATTATCCACGGTACCTTATGCCTCCTTCAGTTCATGAGACCCTTATTCATGGAGCTAACGTTATCGAGTGTGCTATGTCACCAATAGGCATGCTCAGCGAGAATGTCGGACTACAGGATAAGAAGATGCAGAACATTCAGCAGACATGCAACAAATGCAGGCCTTTTACGCATTATATTTATTTATTCAGACCCAAAATTGTCCTCAATTTGAACTCCTCCACGCAAACACAATTCATATTTGACTAAAAAAGTCCCTCCCTTGCTTGAAGATCGTAACTGTGGTAGCAGTCGCGAAGAGTGTACTTGTGAGGATAGTGAGAGAGATGAACTGCAAACATAACATTTTACTTATTATGTGGTTTGACTTATTTTGAGATTTTTTCTGTCTTGTAATTTTATTTGTATTATTGATAAATATTTATGTTTTTCAAATATATTAAATAGTTAAAAAGATTTTTATATCACATGCCTGTGTTAATATATACCTATACTTATGTTTTTGATTTCTCCAATTTTGTCTATTGTTTTCTATTATAACAGCCCATTTGTATAATTTACATATTTTTACATAATATATTTTTCAATAAATTAAAAAACAATTGCCATTAATTATGGAGATATTATTTTTTGATCATTCAGAATACCTCTGTTTAACTTGTTAAATAAAGTTATTGTTACAAAAAATAATTACTTTTTAATTATTAAAATTCATAACGTCTTTATTTTGGTTTAATTGTTGTAAACTAAGTTGCAAGTGCAAAACACTTACTGAAAGCTTTGGTTGGGGGGTTTTGGCCGCAGGTTCGGGCCACGTGCCGCACTGTGCTCTCACCCCGCAGCACATCCAGCTTTGCGACTGTGAATATACACCGTGGGAAACGTGACACTTGGCTCTGCTCCAAGTCTGCACCACCTGCGAGCAAGCACACTACAAACATCGTGCAACTAAAAATCACCGCCGAACTCCGGCATGTTACTCCTGACGAAAATATAAGACAAAAATGTATGTACAACTTTTCCTTAAAGTGATCAATAAGGGAGTTATACGCCTTCAAAAACCGAGTTTTGAAATGATTCTTGTTACAAATACCAGGAACTACTTGAGATTAAGCAACAAATTGGTAAATAGCGTTTTGTAGAATGTAAATCATACACCTGTGAAAATGCAGTTGGTAATATAATCCTCCTTCCTCAGTCAAATAAGGGTTACCACCCTAATCAGCGCCCATATTTTCGTAATGAAACGAGATGCTATTGACAACTGCATGTTTACAGCTGTAAAATCTCCTTTCTACAAAACACTATTCACCGATTTGTTGCTTAAGCTCAAGTAGTTCGTGGTATTTGTAACAAGAGTCATTTCAAAACTAGGTTGTTTTAGGCGTATATTTAAGGAAAAGTAGTACATACATTACCGGAGTTTGTCTGTAATTTTAGGAGCGCGTCGTTTTGCCTAAAAGTGTTTTTACTCCTTCATTTTGCCTAAAGTCGTTTTGCCTAAAATCGTTTTTCCTAAAGTCGTTTTGCCTAAAGTCATTTTGTCTAAAGTCGCTTTCACTAAGTAATTTTGCCTAAAGTAGTTTTGCCTAAAATTCTAGCTCCTCGCTTAAATGTCTAGAAAGCAGTTTTTTCTAAAGTCATTTAGCCCAAAAATCGTTTTGCCTAAGCCTAAAATGCCGACAGAGTTTTTAATGGAAAAATTTCTGAATTTAACATGTTATGCTGACCCTATTAGAAGATATTGGAACTATTCTCGAGACCGTGTGAGTAGTGGTATACTCTGCCATAAGAGTGCAGGACGAGTTCAGTATTGCTTGCAACTTTCAAAGAGGAAGCGTAGTTCATTTGCGAGGAAACAGGTGGCGTATACGTCGCAATGATTGAACTTTGTGCTAGACTTGGAAGATGTATATTAGTACCGTTTACCATATGATGCATAAGTCTGTAATATTGTGTTATTAATTGAATGTGTTGTTAAAATTTTATTTTGGTGCTCACTATTTAGTCTTTCTCTAAAGAAATTGTGTTGTCTACATAAAATGCTACTTACTGACAAGATATTAGCAGTTTTGATGGAACTAATAATCATAAAATCTGTATTTTATTTCAATGCTTGTAAAATGTATTTAGGGTGTTCTACGTCCATATTTTAAAATTGACTATGCTAATTTTATTGCTTCTTTTTTGTGATAGTATTTTTATTAAATGACGCATAAATGTTGCAATTTTCAATGCAGCTGCGAGAAAATTAAAAGTATTAAAAATAATTCTTAAAAAATTGTGACAACAGAATTTTACTTGGTAAATTTTTGTTCAAAATTAGTTATTATACCATACTGAAATAGGTGACACATAAATTGAGGTAAATTTGAAGTTGTGCTTCTAATGCGAAATTAACACATATGTCATTAAATAGTTACCATTTAATTGAAATACTTTAATATTATGAAACTTCGAGTATATAGATTTACAGTTTTAGAATAGTTATTAATTGTAGAAACTGTCGATAGAGGGCGAGTAAAATTTACACTGCAGGAGCAGACCATACATTGTCATTAATCTGATAGTAACTCACCTGAAAATACTTAATAAGAATAATGACTAGCAGAAACCGGTTTTTACACAAACATACACTAACCCACATATACATATATGTGGTTAAGGTATTTCGTGATGCCTTTCGCCTCTTAAATGTCTTGCGAGTCCTCCAAGAGGAAATGTAAATAAGTGATACATCGTTTTGATGGGGCATTATTTCTATACTGTACATTCCAAAAACTAGCACTCAACGANAATAAGTGATACATCGTTTTGATGGGGCATTATTTCTATACTGTACATTCCAAAAACTAGCACTCAACGAGGGCCAAAGGTATTGTATATACGTGCATATTCTTTCCTTCTAACCGTATTTTTACACACACTTGGCGACGAAGCGTCTTTGTTAGGACTAAGTTTAAAAGTACACATTATTAACCACCGTTATTAGAATATGTTTATTTCTTCATCTCAGGTGGGTCAACTGGCTCCTTGTTACCGTCGTCATACACTCACACATACATTTAACCTTCACTGGAAGGTGTAAGATCACAGAGATGTTATGTTCCAAAAAATTTCACAATCGCACCACACATAATAATTTATTGAAAATAACAATAATCTGCCACTGCATCATATCATTCTAGCGCAATGTAGTAGGTATTAAATAAATGTATTAAGTTTGTAAAATAAACTTTACATTCTCGTTATACAGTATATCAGATCATTTCGACGACTAGGCCATGACCATATTCAGTTCTATATTGGTGCACTTGCATACTTTACTTACCTTTGGCACCAAACTTGGACAGGCAAAATTGTTGGCTTTGAAAACAAGTATTAGCCAGCTAATCGCTTTTAATGAATGTGTATTTCGTAGAATAATTACTAGATAAATGGCGAAAGTTTTTTGGTAAAATAAAGGTTTACATAATATTTAAAATTCAATTATAAATCATTTATTGCTAGGCTAATTGTGTGTTTGTTTCAATTTCGATTGCTTGTTTTACCTTANTAAAATTCAATTATAAATCATTTATTGCTAGGCTAATTGTGTGTTTGTTTCAATTTCGATTGCTTGTTTTACCTTAGATTATGCAGGTTATGAACAGATAGGTCTAATATGAATTTTTGTTTAAAACATTTTTAAGGTGCAGCTTCCGATAATTATTAACTTTGTTTTAACATCTACGAAGTAGTAATATAGNAAACATTTTTAAGGTGCAGCTTCCGATAATTATTAACTTTGTTTTAACATCTACGAAGTAGTAATATAGCTCTATTAGAATTAAATTACTATAATCATGTCGGATAGCACTTACAATGTGACTTCCGGTGACAGGTACGCACGAGTACGTACTTAGACGAACTCTGACAAGTCCTTAGCTTGACACTGGCCTACGCTGTAGATAACACGTTCCAGTCAGGGTTGGTTAACTGCAATCAATGTTTTGCGTGCTATATTTTCGGGTGTATGGGGTATATCTTTGCTCATAAATGATAGGAAGATAATTTCCTATCTGCGGGAGACTTCTTTTAAATGTGTTCCTGTTACTCATTATTTATGAAGCTATTTAAAAATGGTGTTACTTATCTCCTTTAACTCCCTACCAGTGATATACTCGTACTGTTACCAAGACGTCTTGACGCATTCTGCGTCCCTATATTTTATTCGTCAGAACACACGCTCTGGCGAAGCTCGCGGGCGTACGACCGCAATAAGGATTAAGGGTTTTGTAGACGTGCCGGCAGACTGACGCCAGGAGCCTCGCAGCTGCAAAGGCATGCTACCAAAGGTTTCTGCACATGCAACTGTTCCTGCACGTGCAGACGACATCTGGAGACAATGGAAGGCACCAGGGCGCGGACACAGCTGCATTTTGCAGCTGCCCAAGGGACACCGAGATCCCACCACCAGCTGCGCCTGTCCCGGGCTTGTACCGCAATAAACCATGAGAGCTTTTAGCGGACGTGCGTGCAGAACGGGACAATAAACTTCCAGGCCAGAACCAAGGGATGACGCCACGCCGGCTGCGGACCACAGGAGCAGCGGCCACGTGTTTTATGACCCAGGGGGACAACAAGCACCCCGGACACGTGCAGAGATGGGGGAAGTTGAATATGGTGATGGACGCTACAAAACCTCGTGAAGGGGGGAGCAACGAGGTAGTCAGTTGAGAGACGTCGAACCAGTGAGTCGGGGTATCTGAAGCGAGGCGTCTGGGTCGGAGCCAGACGAAGCCAGTGCGATGAAAGAGTCAGTCAGTCAGTCAGTCGCGGATCGAGCAGTCAGTCAGTCGGAGTCAGTCGAGGATCGAGAATGCATCACGACGTCGACCTCAGTCGGAGGCCGTCAAGCGGGACGTGCGGCGGGAAGAATCCGAGAAAAGCCAGTCCGACTTCGTCGAACGAAGAGTGCTGAGTGGACCCGGGAGGAGGGGTTCCGAGAGCAGGAGTCGGGAGGAGGGGTTCCGAGAGCAGGAGTCGGGAGGAGGGGTTCCGAGAGCAGGAGTCGGGACGCCCTACCGCCAGCCGAGGGAAGACAGCGCAGCAGTGTCAGATAAGTAGTTCTACACCAAGTGTGAAGAATCTTCCCCCCCCCCTCATGTCGCCAATCGTGGCGTCAAACCATACATAGCCTGCATAGAAAAAGGGGAGGGGAGTTTGTCTCGTGAGTTCATGTACCAGTTAACCTGTTCAAGCACCAATAAAACTCGATTATGTGAACTCACAAATATAGTGTATGTTATTAGTAAATTGGACCTAGAGACAACAGTGTCGACGTATTTATACGCCCTATCACTGAGGGCTAGCATCAAGTGCTGGCGCCTCACGCCACAGAGCAGAATCAATACCTACTTCCAAACTTCAGCATTTGGCAGGTATCAGTCTTATGAATCACGTTAAAGTAATTGAGAATTGCGCGCCTGTTTCTGAGACCTTACTTAGGACGCGATGATCCAAATTCTAGCTGGTTAAGGTTTAATTTGGATCTTATTAAATGAGTAGCAATACTTAGTAATAGTAGGATATGAGATAGTAAGAGGTTTTAAGTAGAAGATATATTATTATTTGGATGATTATTAAAAATAACTACGAAGCAGGCCCTTATTTTTTAGATAGATACACATCCACGGGCAGATTTTGTTGCCATTGCCACCCTTCCGTAAATTTTAAACCAGTTGTAACGTAGCAGCCTCACAGTTAGACGCCATAATTGTAACGATGCCCACGGCTCGTTAAGCCATATTTATAATGATGCACGTCAAGGTATTGATGGCTGGAAGTTACCACTCGGTTAGCTCAGTGGTAGCAACATGAAACTCTTTAAAAAAAAGGCGCCAATTAAACAGNTGGCTGGAAGTTACCACTCGGTTAGCTCAGTGGTAGCAACATGAAACTCTTTAAAAAAAAGGCGCCAATTAAACAGTAAGTAAAGAAGTCAAGTTCCGGTTTATTTGTTCTGTACTTGTTTTTATTAATCAGTTGAACAGTTCACATACGATCTTNGTAAAGAAGTCAAGTTCCGGTTTATTTGTTCTGTACTTGTTTTTATTAATCAGTTGAACAGTTCACATACGATCTTCAGGTATGCCGAGTACGAACAGGTTCATAGCTAAACGGACAAGTACAGAGCTGCGCTACAGTGGTTAGTTGATTTACTTATTGAGAATTTTCATTGCCCGAAGAAAAACAAAGGCAGCGACCTCCCACACCGGCGGAGAAATGATGAGTAGGATTAAGTTGCCAGTGTGGGGGCTACAGGTGTGGGGGCTATGCGCCACGCCCGACGTGGCCTCGGCACTGGGTGTCGACTGCTTGGCCGTTGTCAGTTATCTGCCGCGTGGGTGGCACTCTGTATATTACTTTGCTCTACCTCCCCTTTCTCGACCGAGGGTGCCACCAACCGTTACCAAATATGGGCAACGTGTGTGTCGCCACGCTCTTCCCACGCTATCCGAACTGCACCGTAGTAAAAGATAATCAACCTTCTAGAACAAAAACTGTTGACGCAGTTCGGAGAGCTTCTATCACTAATGCTGACGCGTACTGAAAACTATCAGATGTCTGATAAACGAAATACTACGGCTTTAATTTTGAATACCAATAACAAATTACGAAGCCCTGTTAAACGATAGAAAATGAACCGTGTATCCCGAAAATTAATAATATTGCATCATTATATTTNGTGTATCCCGAAAATTAATAATATTGCATCATTATATTTCCCTTCTGGTTTGGGATATAATTTGAAGCTTGTAGGCAGATACTCCGTAAACCACTGTGCCTCTGCTCCTTGACAACAATTTACATTTACAAGATGGTAATTAAACTCTTACTATGAAATATTCACTTCACTGTTAAAGAAGTAAAGAAGGGCGACGAGATGCTGGGATGCTGTAAGAAAATCATACATTTCATTTTTTTCAAATATTCACATGTTATCATTTGTTGTTGAGGGTTTATTTCCAACCTATCCTATAGATGGTTCCTTGTGAACTGCTCGTTACTCTGGTTCCTCGCTCGGATCAGCACACACACTTCCAAAAGGGGACCCAGGTCTGCCCATGTATAAACGCCACTTCGACTGCCTTACATTAGGTCAGTACTGACAAAAAATAAGGGCCCCAGACCTGTCCCAATCCCCAAAAAACATACACCTTGTGCCACTGATCCCAGGACACCAGAAACTGCAGCAATATCTTACCCTTACTTATGTTTACTTCAGGCACAACATAATACAACACTTCAACCACCTCAACCTTTGTAGTTTTAGATAACATGTACTGCAACCTAATTAAACTGATTTATTATTCCAATTATCAACTCTGATTTTTAAACTCACATTAACTATATGACTCTTTACATTAACCCAGTGTACTTTCAAGGTTTAGTTTCATCAAATTAAAAACACGAAACTAATTAATAGGCATACCCTGTTCGGTACTCTGCATAAGTAAATCCCAATTTGATATATGAACAATTTAAAAACAAAACATTGTAAAGCCATTCTTTCCTTTCATGACCTTCATTCTCTAAATAAATACAAGATACTACATATTAAAATATGTTCTTGATAACATCACATTATTTTGTAATGTTAACAAATACAGTATGTAAACTCAAGAGCCAAAAAAACTGGTACACCTGCCTAATATCTTGTAGGGCCCCGGCGAGCACGCAGAAGTGCCGCAAGACGACGTGGCATGGACTCGACTAATGTCTGAAGGTATGCAGGAGGCAATTCACACCACGAATCCTGCAGGGCAGTCCACAAATCCATAGGAGTGCGAGGCGGTGGAGATCTCTTCTGAACAGCACGTTGAAAAGCATCCCAGATATGCTCAATAATGTTCATATCTGGTGATTTAAGTGGCCAATGGAAGTGTCTAAAGTCATAAGAGTAATCCTGGAGCCACTCGGTAGCAACTCTCGACGTTTGGGGTGTCGCATTGTCCTACTGGAATTGTCCACGTCCGTCGGAATGCACAATGGACATGAATAGGTGCAGGCGATCGGACAGGATGCTTATGTATCTGTCACCTATCAGAGTCGTATCTATACGTATGAGGGGTTCCATTTCACGCCAACTGCACACGCCCCATACCATGACAGAGCCTCCACCAGCTTGAACAGTCCCCTGTTGACATGAAGGGTCCATGGATTCATGAGGATGTCTCCATACCCGTACACGTCCATCTGCCCGATACAATTGGAAACGAGACACTTCAGACCAGGCAACGTGTTTCCATTCATCAACAGTCCAATGGTGGTGTTGGCGGGCCCAGGCGAGGCGTAAAGCTTTGTGTCGTGCAGTCAACAACGGTACACGAGTGGGCCTTCGGCTCTGAAAGCCCATATCAATGGTTTAGTAAGCGCAAGCCATGTAAGCGCCCTAAAAGCTGTTTTTTACGACTTGATTACAAACGGTTCAACATTTCTCTATGAACCTTACATTAAATATAAATGATTTATATACCAAAACCTTTCTCAAGAGATTATCTAACTGATGTTGAAAACCGCATCAAAATCCATCAAGTATTTTAGAAGTACTAAGCGAACACGCAGACAGACGCGGATAAGCGACTTTATTTTATAATATTAAGAGATATTCCACTAAAATATTTCTGTAGCCTCCATTTTAAAAACAACAATCTGATCTCCTTAAAGGGCGCATGGTTAGGGTGGTCTACGAGTACCAAATTTATGATAATTGTTTGAATAGTTCCGGAGATACGATGTAAAATTTTTACTAATTAATGTAGCCAAATTTTACAAAATAGGTGATAAAAATGCTGCGAACAAGCACTTTTAATGCTTAGAAAATATGCAGCCAAGAAATCAAATTTGGCTAATGTAGGTACGTTTAATAGTTCGGTAGATAAACAGAATATTCCATAATGTAGTTTATTAATTCGATCATAGATATTTTGGAAACGTCAAATGATAGAAAGGAACGGCTTGCTGCCTCATGTTCAGTCTCGGCGTAAATTAATTTTTTCACTAAAACATTTCAAAGTGTGCTGCATTCGTAGATCTGAGAGCATCAAGCTCGCACAATTCCTGCTACACTCGATCCAGCAGGTTCATAATAAGATATGCAGTTGCCCCTACACGTCATTCAATGCTATTGTGTAGCCCATACCACATATTAAAAAACCCACACAGGAAAAAGTTGAAGAAACCTACGTGTGGTAATCTTCACGGACGGGCGACTCGACTTCCTCTGCCGATCCAGCGAACAGGAAAATTGTTGTTCAGACTTTTCCTAATGGTCAATGCCCAGTGGGGAGAACAGCTGTTTTAGTGAAACCAGATTTTGGAAGAGCAAATTGTTTCAACATGTCCAGGTAAATAACTAATGTTACTGAGACCTTTGCGAAGAAACTTTTACTCATCATATGGTCGTGAAGTAAACAACACTAGATATTGGACTTAGATATGTCGTACACAATATTAACACGCTGATATGGGAGTCCACTGGCCCCTAATTCCTCACTTTATGTCGGGTTACCTTTCTTGACACATGAAAACTGGCTTCGTCTCTGAACATCACCTAGGCCTACTTCAGGAATTTTGGTCTTCATCAATTTGACCCATAATGTCAGTGGTAAATGTCATTTTGGAGAACCTATACCACACCTTGTAGGCATGCAGCTTCAATGTTTTGTGCCGTACCCTGTGCACAGTGGTTGTTGGTAACTGCGATTCTCTAGAAGCACTAAAACCATATTATATATTTCATAACAGATAATAATACGACACAATTAACAAATTTGTGCGATGCTAGAACACTCATTCATATAATTTTTGCCAGCTTCTTACAAGCAAGCAGTCGTCAGAACTGGAGAAATTCACTCACCATAATGATTCACCGTGCGACTTTCAACTGGCTTTGTTCGTTAGCTTCTTCCTTCATGCATACCACACTCAATCATACCGGAAACATTGCAAACACATGAGAATATCAAAAACATAAAGCAAGCATGCCACATATGTTTGTACAGTAAGCATACATAAAAAAAGTATCATTTCTGACGATAGGCATATTACAACTGTATCACAAATAGACGTAATATAAAAGTGTTAACGGACTGCCAGAGAGACGCCGGCCATGTCTAGCACCGCCGGCCAACTTCAAACGCCGCTGCAGCCATACTGTCGGAGAACTCTCCATGGAACGGTTTCTACGCGCAGGATTGCAGTCCAAAGAACAGACACCAACAATTTTTAGTTCATTTCCAAAATAAATAAAAAATGTTTGTCTAGTTGGCTATACCGCACCCATAAACTATCTTTTGTGAATATGTTTCCATAAAGTAATATACAATGATGATTTCTTCTCCATTTCTTTAGTAGTGCGCTGAGAAAAATGTTGGTTCCAGCCAAAAAAAATACTTGTTTGTATCGAGCCAAAAACATATTTAGTCGCGCCAACAAAATATTTTGTTGTATAAATAAAATTTGAATAGCAACAAATTTAATATTGTTCTTCTGAAAAAATACATACTTGGCTAAAAATAAAACCTCTGTGTTGAGTCAAAAGAAATGAGACTATCAACAAAGTAATTAGTTGAGTCAACTTATTTCATTGCGTTAGGAAATACATCTCGAGAGTTTTTTTTGTGATGACTAGGATATTAACAGTGCTTGTTACGGCATTTATAGATGATAAATAATGGTATAATCATTCTAATCAAATAAGTTCAACAGGAAACTAAAAATTAAACCTGTTAAACTTGAAATAATTACTTACGCCGTTGTCCAGTATTTGAAATGCAATTTGCTTTAAAGCATTCACTTTTCATCATTTAGAGCTTGCTAGGCTGCAGTGCTCGGGCAAAACGGCATAGGTTAGATTCTCACTCAGGCATCGAACTGTTATATATTAACTGAAACTATTTACTGTAGGTAGAGGTGAACAAATTTTTAGCTGCAACAACCAAATCTTAGTTTGGGGTAACCAAAAATAATAACAATAATAATAATAAACAGCAAAATGATTTGATTTCAACAACAAAATACTTTATTACTCCATTACAATCAATTTAGTTTGCGCCAAGAAAAATTTGTTTGATTCAACAAATCATTTTTCTCTCTGTGACCCACACATTTAATGTCACTATAAAAGCGCATTTATAAATAAAAACCGTTTGTCACCTATTTTATATTATACTCTTGCTTTTATCAACCGGATGTTTTCCAAGCCTTGCCAACATCAAATGAAAAATCGTTCTTATAAATGTTTTACTATCGAATTTTTATGATCTACAAAATGTATGCCATTAAATGTATGAGAAGTTCAATACTTTCACTTATAATCGTATAATATATGATATTATGTATTACTACGTATTGTAAATCGAGTAATAAGAGATACGCATGGAAATTTTTGTGCATTCTACAGTTTTTGAGAAGTTCGATAAAACAAAATTGACCCACATTTCACCTCTAAAGTAGGAAATTCGCTTGTTGTGGCGGTAAGTTGAGCTACAAATTTTGTCTCACAGTCGTTTGCTCGAGGCAATTCAATCTCGTTTCTATTTATTAAGTTAAAATGTATTAAAAAGTGCCTGAGATATTGTGGTCAGTGGCGTAATTATGCAAAAAATATTGCGTATATAGTTTTATGCAATTTTTTTTAACCAGCAAAACTAAATTTAATATTTCTGCAATTTAATTTTAAGGAAGTAGCGCTTTCGGCCTAAACTTCTGGGGCTCCCACAACGACGACAAAAGAAGGAAGAACGGAATATCTTGCGTACGCTCAACTTTAACTTAACTTCTCGAAACGGAAGCTGAAACTTTGCCTTTTCGTAAGAGGCTGTTACCGCTCCCGCTATGATAACTACGCGGTGTTACAGGTGATACCCGGAGCGGCGTTTAGCATGCGTTGTCTCTCCTCCTGGCAAGCGGTAGAGAGAGAGAGAGAGAGAGAGAGAGAGAGAGAGAGAGAGAGAGACTGAGAGGAACCAGCGCTCTGTCTTAAAGACGATACCGCCGTTAGGTAAATGGAGAAGCGTGGGTGGGGTTGTCTCTCCTGGAGCCCGCCCTCTTGTTTTAGAGTTTCGTGTGTGGAATTTCATTAAACGCGCTGCCACGCCGTGGCTGGGGCGAGAAGGGCGTCTGCTTCCTCGACGGGTCCGTGGTTACGGAGGCTTGTTATTGGTGCGACGAGGGAGAATAACCACAAGGGGTGGTCCGAGCTCCTCGGAGCTAGACTTGGGCGACAACGTGCCTGGAAGCCTGGCCGGTGATTGGCTGGCTATCTGATCACACCCTTGGGTGGCGTCAGCGCTGGGTCTACCCCACGGCGATCATCCCCTGTGGCGAGGCCTGCTACTTCCTTATCCCTACGGCCCTCCTCAAGTGACTGCTGTGCAGCCCCAGCCAACTCCCGCTTCGCTGCTCGTCGTATCTGGCCTAGCTGGCGCTGATCGCCAACTGCAACGTACGTCGCGAAGCCCCGTTGTTTACCAGCGAGCGATTGCCTCTGCAATTACACTGTCCCACTAAAAGCTGTCGTCTATAATAATACGTTTTTTTCCCTCGCGATTACCGAACGAGGAGGCGCAGTGGTTAAACTTTGGATTCGCATTCGGGAGGTCCAGGTTTCAAATCCCGGTCCGGCCATCCTGATCTCGGTTTTCCATGGTTTCCCGAAATAACTCCAGGCGAATGCTGCTATGGTTCCTTAACAAAGGCCACGGCCGGTTCCTTCCCAACCCCTGTTCCGTGAGCAACCTGCTCCGTCTCCGCTGTCGACGAGACGTGAAGCCCAACTACCTACCTACCTCTTCACAATTACATATCCAGTGATTGCTATTAAAAATTAAACTTATGACCACCACGTATACAACATTGTATTAAATAACAATAACACGACTCCCTGTTTGATGTTTCTAGCGCAATGACATCACCAATACAATTAATAATATAATTCCAGAAACTCGTTCCCATTCCCATTCAGAATACAAAATCCTTAAATTTTCGCGTGAGATGACATGTTAATACCTGAATAGCAACATTGACACACGACTTCAAAATGCTTTATGGCTAACAACTGTATTGTGGAACTTCTGAAGAGGATCACGTCAATTCGATATTTAAGGCAGCAAAATGATACCCGTGATCGCACTCACTTAACATTACTACGTCACCTACCAAAGAGAGGCGTTTAAATACAACCGTTGTCGCCGATTACGGTGCTCCGTGATCATTTTGTATTTATAATCCACAGGCTAATGAACTTTGCCTTTCTTCTTCGCTCGTGTTCGCTCAACACCTCGCAATGAACCACCAACCAAAACCTCTCATTCACTCGTATTTGAGACAAGTTCATTTCTTTTTGGGCTATTTGTAGGATTCTACTAGCCACAAGTCAAAGTTTTNGTCAATTCGATATTTAAGGCAGCAAAATGATACCCGTGATCGCACTCACTTAACATTACTACGTCACCTACCAAAGCGAGGCGTTTAAATACAACCGTTGTCGCCGATTACGGTGCTCCGTGATCATTTTGTATTTATAATCCACAGGCTAATGAACTTTGCCTTTCTTCTTCGCTCGTGTTCGCTCAACACCTCGCAATGAACCACCAACCAAAACCTCTCGTTCACTCGTATTTGAGACAAGTTCATTTCTTTTTGGGCTATTTGTAGGATTCTACTAGCCACAAGTCAAAGTTTTACTATCAAATTTTAAGAATTTTTAGCGTGCCCTGGTCAAAACTGACTACTCTGAATATTTCCAAGCATCGTCGGTGGTCGCGATGGCTAATGCGCCACGATTATGTGGTAAGGAAGCCAAGCCGCTGACAAATCCACTATATGATTATATGTTTGAGCTCTGAGCCGGTCTCAAGGGAACCACTACTTAAGTAAGCAGCTCTCATTTCATTTAGCGCTGTGCATAGCCGTGCGACCTGAACTATTTGTTTAGCACCAAAGCACTTGTTTAACATTTAAACTATTACTACAATTCGTAACATTAATTAATTTTTTTATATTTTGTGCATAACATCTTTTATGTTTTCAAGTGAACCAATATAATTATTTCTTCATTTCAAGTATTCTGTTTTTTTTTAACAGTTTATTGTTTATTTTGTCAGAAAAATTTGCAAAACATAAGCTTGAAAAATTGCGATCCTCGGTTCTTATGCTCTGTTCACAATTGTATACTGTTACATGGGTCNGGTTCTTATGCTCTGTTCACAATTGTATACTGTTACATGGGTCGCCTGAGGGGCGTATCTCAGTTCGTGGGCGATGGACGTCTTAAGAAAAATAAAAGTACTAAATCTGATTTATAATTTATTCATACAGCATTAATTTATCACTCTCCACTGTTACTTTTTTTATTTAACAGTGAGCGCAATATTTAATGTATATTTAAACTCTAATTAACGACCTTCTCAATTGTCTCTGTTTGGTTACAGCCAATTAACTTATACTGATCATTAACATGTGTTCAGTCAATATGTTGCAATATATTGTAGTGTATTTCACTCACGCATCTAGTCCGATAGTCCAGCCGCCTGCCAGCCGCACTCTTCACTTCTTGATACTCGCAGTCGCAGTTTTCTCTTCCGCGGGTCACTTCTCTCGCCTCTCGTTCTTCTTTCGCTCGGAGCTCAGTCGCTCATCCATTCCACAAAAACTGCAAGTTAGAGGCCTGTCACACTTTTATATCGTTCGCCCTGACCATCTGGAAGGTTCAACGTACCCCGAGTTGTGCTGAGAGAACAAGGTCAGTAATCCAGAGCATTCTTCAGATAAACGCAGAAATCAATATAACCAGGGTCAGCAGCTTGCGCCAGCAGCTTGTCGGCTCGCTTTCTGTAACATGTACACGGCCACCGGCTTATCGGCTCGCTTTCTGTAACATGTACACGGCCACCGGCTTATCGCTCGCTGTTAGTTCAAAACAATCTTCTGACTTGCTGCCGCCGCTATCATATAACTGCTGTCCTTCACTTCCACTCGCCTTGGGCGGGATGCGAAGCATTGAGTGCGCAACAATACGTTTTCATTTACTTTCTATAGGCATTCCGTTGGTAAATCTAAGTACTCTTAAATGTAATGAAAAATTTATGTCCCCTGCAAATATATGTTTTTGTCGCATTTCATTTATGTCAATTGGAGTGACCTGAGAGTTAATTTTTACCATCGTCGCTGAAAAATTACCATAAAGATTTTGGGAGATACCGTTTCGCTTCGTTATAATATTCTGCGAACACGAAATGCCGTGTTAGTTTTGTACCATTTTTATGTGGTGTTGATAATTCCCAGATGTTAAGTTTTCATACATGCTGTGTTTATTCTCTGTTCAGTGAGATAATTGTTCCATCTGTGAATAATTAACGAATCAAAGGTATTCTGGAAATCGATGTAGGCTTCAAAGACGTGCTCCAGTAATCAATTTATCATCCATGGAGAACGTGTGTACGATAAGTTGTATCAAATCCATCAATCAATTATTCGGAATCAACAGAATGCAAATATATAATAATATATTTTGATAATTCAGTCAAAAAGACTACATATGAATGGAGTTGTTATTATTGCATTTGTCACAAGAATCAGTTTTGTATAACATTTATCGCTTTACAACTAAGCAGTTTTGTGATTTTGTAGAACCTTAATGGTTATGCTGGCAACATTAATANATAACATTTATCGCTTTACAACTAAGCAGTTTTGTGATTTTGTAGAACCTTAATGGTTATGCTGGCAACATTAATAAACCCATGTTCCACAAAGCATAAAGATTTATTTACATCAAACGCTCTTTAGAAACATATTTTGCTCAGCGTATTAAGCGTAAGTAAATTTTAATATACTCTGATACTGCCCAACTGACAGGAAATACAAGAGCGTGTCTAAAAAGATATTTATCGTGTTTACCGAAAGGTAATCGTTTTGCGTTAACAAAGTATAGCGAACTAGCTGTGCCCACGGCTCCGCTCGCGTCGTCTACAAAATTGTTGTTTAGGATTTTTTATAAATAAAGTTGAATTTTACTTAGTGTTAATCTTCTATACTCTATACATATTAAAAAACTCAACGTCTCGGTGCATTAAATGGTAAAAACACTTATCAGTATTTCTCTGTTATAGATAGATATATACTACCGCGGAGTTTTTTTGTATTTTTATTCTACCCAATTCTTTACTACATTATATTGTTCCATCTTTAACGGTTTAGGCAGCGTATTGCAAGAGAGCGCGCTGGCGGCAAACTTTTTTTCCGTTTTGATTCACTGTTATAGTTTGTAAATTTGTTGAGATATTTTCTCGCAATAAAAAGTAGTCAGTGTCACCTTTCAGCCCTTCAACTATTTCTGTGCAAGAAATTACGTCGATCTGTTGCTCGGTTGAGACGTTGCATTGTTATTCCGTTTGTGTACTTTTTTATTTTCCAATAAGTATTTCCCCGAGGGAATGAGACATTTTCTCGGGATAAAAAGTAGCTTATGTCACTTCCCGGTCCTCTAACTATCTCTGTGCAAAAAATCACGTCGATCCTTTGCTCCGTTGCGACGTGAAAGGTCAAACAAACAAACAAACAAACACTTTTGCATTTATAATATAAGTTAGGATTACGAAAACAGAAGCTAACTGGTTTGGAAAAATTAATTAGTGATAGAGTAACACTGTCGTGCAAACGCTCACTTTGATGGTGGAGAGAGTATATTTCAAGAACAAAGAAATGCTTGGAAAAATAATTTACAAGTTATTTTCCAAGAACTCTTGATCGTGCTTATCGGCATTGAAACTTTTCTTATGACAAAGTTCCAATCACCAAACTGTAAATCACCACAAGTTTTTAAAAATCAGTGATCTGCTTTTACTAGGTTCACTTTTCCGGTTTTGGAGTCGAGGATATCTATGAAACAAATTCACGTACCAGGCATTACGTGATCCTTATTATTGTGGTTTGCTATGATTCTGCGTTAGTTGTTCAAATTAGAATTTTCACTTTTACAATCAAATGTGTGTTGCAGACATCAGATGTAAGACGGAAATAATACGAAATTGTACGTAGGTACATATCAAGCAAATCGAAGACGCAGTGGACGCGCCCTCTCCTTGTTATATATGGAACTTGACAGTAACTGCCTGCGCATGAAGTCGAACCCCCAATACGTATGTGTGCAATATACGCACACTGTTGTCGCGATGTTATCGGAACTGAAGTACTAGGTTTAATACAGAGAACAGCCATCTGGTTTACATGACAGAGTACGTAGGAGCTGGAGTCGTTCCAGAGGTACGCTGCAAGTATGTGAGCGCGAGTGTACGAAGCAGCCGCATTTACTACCTCAAAATCCTTACTGTGGTCGGCAACAGACTGTGCGGTCAGTGAAATTTACAGTGAGCCTTTAAAACTGCATAAAATAAATTTGAGGAAAAATATTTCTAAGTTAATTATTTGACAATAATTTGAATATGCTAATACAAGCGGACGGTTTTGGAAACAAGGAAATAAAAACTGTAAAAATTGTTATAAATTTTTTTCTTATAAGTGTATAATTTCACAAGTCTGTGTTGTAGGGCCTACCATTTTCGTTAAATCGCCTGAAAATTTCTGCGCACTGTTACAGAAATATCCTTTTATAAGTTCTTAATATTTCGGTTAACATTTAATTAAGATACTGCATTTGAATAGCAATAAGCTGGTAACTTGAGTACACAGTTCTGTGTGACGCGATTGATTTTCTTCGACTCGGGCTGGACGTATTCTTGCTGAACAGACGACTTGAAATAAGGCGGGGCATAGTAGTTAAAACTGCTCTCAATAGAGCGCGCTGGTGGTGCTGTGGTACGCATATAAGTCAACAATATGCTTGCTGCAGCGGCGTTTTTATGCGCACAAAAACAACAAATCATCCGCAAAAATTTAACACAAGTTGCGTCTTCACTTATTTTGTAAACGCAGGTGGGATACAATTTTAAGAAGAGTGTTAAATTTTGTGTAATAATGTAAGAAAGGTACGTGTGAATGACAAATCGTGCAATGGAATATTATGAACAATTTTTCTGTAGCGGAACCGTAAAACTTAGCTCTCCAGTATTCTTTGCTCCAGTAAATAACGGGAAATAATGTTTTGTAATTGAGTGCTTTCGTAACTTAAAGTAAGTTTTGTGATTTTCTTTAATTCGCTTTGTTGGCATTTTATTTTCTCTTCTTGGCCTGTTGCAGCTTTTTTTAATCCTCTGGTTAGTATTCTATTTTCGGTTTTTCAGTTGTTTGTAAAACGCGTAAATAATTTAAACAAACTCTATTCATGATTTCATTATTATGATGTAAAATCAGTTACTGTAAAAATCCAGCAAATTGGACGTATTTTGTTACCTAAATGTGTTCACTATTGTAAATATATAGCCTCATTTGCGGTAAAGTGAGAACTTTTGAAAGCTATCTCATTTGGAGTAATAGTCAACAAATATATTTTATTTTAGCCTTAGACGTAAAATTCCGAGTGCGGTGGAATTTAAACACTGTGTGTATTCCGGTATTTACATGGCATTAATGCTGAAGTGTGGTTTAGAACCAGCGTCGTAAGTTCAAACTCGCCACATGAGCGTCGACGTCTTCGCGAATACGACCACCAAGAACTACTTGTTCTAAAATACATTTATCTCAAATTATATTCTTATTTCTTGTAACATTCACTTATACTTCACAGTTTACAGCAAGTTTATTATGAAAACGAGTGATCTGCTACGCGTATAGCTTTTGTGTTCAGTAATATTGGAATGTAGGCCTACTTTTAAATTTTTATAGTTTATGAGTATGTGTCGGTTTTTAGCGTAGATCAGTTACATAACACATACAATTTGACATAAATACTTATTTGTCGAAAAACAGTTCGAACAAGGCCAGGGGAGATACGACTCTTTTTAATAAATGTTATCTACTTTTTAAATACCACATGCCTACCAGACTCTCGTAAACAAAATACTGACACTTCTTCGTAATATTTTTATGGAAACAGACGCGAGTTTGTTCATTTTTATGCAACCGGTTAAATTTTTTGTTGACAAACTTCCCAGTTGTAAAACAGAAAATGGATTATTTGTTTTCTATGTACCCTGAAGCAAATATTAATCACGATATCTACACGTACATTATGTCAGTGTATGAAGTTTCTTAAACAATTTTCAGATTTTTTCGCATAGAAATTTTATTTTTATTCGACAAGCTGACACGAAAACCTTAGTAGCGGCATTTATTATTATTTTTTGGTGAATTCCACTGCGACTTGGGTGTTTTTAACGTAAATCTACGAGATGTTTAAAACATACTCCGGCGTAATACAAAATACGACTGTCTCGGGTCGCAGTTCTTAAGTCGAATGGGGCAACTGTGGTGTAGTGGTTAGACTACTAGCCTCCCACCTAGGCAAACCTGGTTCGATTCCCGGCGGGGTCGCTCCCGGATTCTCGCATGTGGGACTCATTCCGGACGATGCCGCTGGCCGGCCGGCTTGCTCGGGTATCTCCCTTTTCCCGCGCCCTTGCATTCCGGCACTACTCCTTACTCAGCTCACTTCGCCCTCGTCGGCTCTCAAGACCTCGATGTTAAGAGCCTCCCACATCTAATAGTTATTCGTTGGACCCTGACGGCACAGTGGTACGTGACTGATGTTCTTTCTCCATACGTTTCCCTTCATCAATCAGCACTTCTTACACTCTTTTAACAAGACGACACTCGTCCTTCAATTACTCATGTATCTATGGAGTGTCTTGATGACTTACTCTATTAGTCAGATGTCTCTATAACATGTATGTAGTAAGTGTGGACTTGAAATGCGACCAGGTGTACGAATCCCTTACGGATACAATCGGNTTACTCATGTATCTATGGAGTGTCTTGATGACTTACTCTATTAGTCAGATGTCTCTATAACATGTATGTAGTAAGTGTGGACTTGAAATGCGACCAGGTGTACGAATCCCTTACGGATACAATCGGCGCATGTATCCAGACCAGAAGAGTAGTTGCTACATACTCTTGATATGGGACCATCAGTTTCCAATATTGCCAACTCTGATACTATTTCATTTTATTTACGTCAATCTTTCTAGGTTCTTAACATTATTTCCCGTGAGTGCAGTTATNTTCTTTCTCCATACGTTTCCCTTCATCAATCAGCACTTCTTACACTCTTTTAACAAGACGACACTCGTCCTTCAATGACTCATGTATCTATGGAGTGTCTTGATGACTTACTCTATTAGTCAGATGTCTCTATAGCATGTATGTAGTAAGTGTGGACTTGAAATGCGACCAGGTGTACGAATCCCTTACGGATACAATCGGCGCATGTATCCAGACCAGAAGAGTAGTTGCTACATACTCTTGATATGGGACCATCAGTTTCCAATATTGCAAACTCTGATACTATTTCATTTTATTTACGTCAATCTTTCTAGGTTCTTAACATTATTTCCCGTGAGTGCAGTTATNCAACTCTGATACTATTTCATTTTATTTACGTCAATCTTTCTAGGTTCTTAACATTATTTCCCGTGAGTGCAGTTATGCGTTACCCTTGTTGGCATCACTGTTTAAGGAAATGCGATGAAAAAAAAGTGAACAATTTGCCAATCTCGGAATTAAATACTATTACAAACGTACGCTTACTTGAAATGCCTTATTTGTATGGGACATGTACCTTCTTTTTTCTTATCAACATTTGCTGCATTGCACAGATGTGTGGACTCTAAACATCCTAATCAAGGTCTCAGCATCGACGACGTCAGTTCCTGTTAACCTTAGTTTTTAGTTTATTGTTTTGTGTTTGGAGAAACAGTTTCTAATGACCAACTTTGAAGAACACCACAATGGATTGAAATTAAAGAGTTACTTTTAGTGTCTGAGAATCGCCATAACATATGCTGCCCATAACTCATAAAGACTATGCTATCGGTCTCCTAATAATTTCTTTAATTACTCTTTCAGAATGTGGGTGACATTTTTTTTAGGAAGAACACGGAACAGGGCTATTAAACTCCACTGTTTGATCTGAATGTTGGTGTGGTCTGAATAATCATTTTCAGTTTGTGCAAGTAAGATCTTATAAACGTCACACGTAAACATAACCAAACCAGGTGTGTAGAAACCATGTGCATAAATGAAAACGTACCATATACTACATGCTTGAGAACACAAACATATCTCTGTCTTCTGTAACTGTCAACTTATACGCGAACTTTAAGCCTTACACTTAAAAGTGGAAAACCCTATTTTAGAACTATTTAATGTGACGATAAATGACAACAGATTTGAAAAGAAGTTAAAGAATTTTTCGTTTTTGTATCGTGCGTAAGTAAGATTATTGCTTTACTTAACTGGTAAAAATATACCTCTCCCACAGATTTTCAGACCTAAAACCCTTTTCCGTTGTTACGTTGTGGAACAAAAAAAAANGGTAAAAATATACCTCTCCCACAGATTTTCAGACCTAAAACCCTTTTCCGTTGTTACGTTGTGGAACAAAAAAAAAACACAACAAACGAACGAATGGAAATGCGAAATCCAAAGAGAATGTGTGAGGGGGAGAGGGAGAGAAANCAAAAAAAAACACAACAAACGAACGAATGGAAATGCGAAATCCAAAGAGAATGTGTGAGGGGGAGAGGGAGAGAAAGAAATACGGAACGTATACATATTTTGAAAGAATCTTGAAACTCGTGCCCCCGCCTCCTTTTACAATTCCTTCTACACACGCGCGCTCGCGCACACACACGCGTTCAAAAGAGTGAGATAAAAATGGTAGCTCCGTATTTGTGGCAGCCGCCTCCAGTAGCAAATTGGAAGGAACAAATTGGCGAGAAGAGAACGGCGTTTCTAGAAGCGAACTGTATCTCAGGTTCGATCACCCGACGCTTCTCCCGTGTAAGTGCGCCGTTACGTGTGAGAGTTGGCGTCTTGGTGGTGACCCGGGGACGGGAGGGGTGAAAGGTGGCTATTCCCTCTTGCGTGAGTGCTTGCACCGCTGCGTCTCCTTGTGACAAGCGTCGAGTTTCCACTTCGTGGCAGGTACTGCACGACAGAAGACCGGAGACTTCGCTACACATGGCAGTCGTGTTGTCGTTGGCGCGATCATTCTGTCATGCTAGTACTGATTTCCATTGCAAAAACATTGCAGCAACATTTGCGAAAAATGCACGCGCTTTACATTTGTGACATAAGCGAAGGTAAAATACGTAAAATCATCTATAATCGTTTGTTCTCTCCATCTCTCTCTCTCTCTCTCTGCAACAAATATTGNTCCATCTCTCTCTCTCTCTCTGCAACAAATATTGCATCATAATGTGTGATAAATATTATAATAAGTCGTTCTGTTATGTTNTACATCTCTCTCTCTCTCTCTCTGCAACAAATATTGCATCATAATGTGTGATAAATATTATAATAAGTCGTTCTGTTATGTTTGCCTCTTACAGTTATTTGTTCTCTGCCATTAAGAAGCAAAATATGTTTTCTATTAGTGTAGTGTTCGGCTCATTTTAAATAACTATTTCGTTCTTATTTGTATTACCTAATATATTACGCCATGTTAGCTGGTTATGCGCGGTCCCGGCGCTGTGGAGGATGTCCCATCTCGACCCTCCCTACCCCAGGCAGACCGAATCGCCGCTACATCGCGAGGCAGCTGGGGGAATGATTGACGGCTGACCTGGCTGGCTTCAAAGCCCCTCCTCCCCCTGGTGGAGGAGTCGACGACTTTATATGATAAGTAAGAATTTTCTGTTAGTCATTTTTCTCAGCGCAACGCGGCATTTGAAGAAGAATCTGGACTGGGGTCGGTCGTCTATAAACACCGCCGCAGCCGGAGGACCAAAGTTCTTGTGGTAGCCATCTAGTTGGTTCCCCTGCATTACTCAGAAATGGCATAGGTGCGGAGGCCACAAGAAAAAAAACATCTGGCTGACTCGGTAATTTGGAAAAGTCTGGTGCAGCGAGGGACATTGGCGGAGAGGACGGCTGACGGCGGAGGGTGCGAGACGACTGGAGACAAGGGTTTGTGTCTTTAGTGTGGATGGACGAGAGGCCATTGTAGTCGATGAGTAGTGTGACACTTTGATTGGGAGCACTCGGAGCACTCTAGAACATTCTGAACTGGTGGAATTTAGACTGAATTTAGGTGGGACTGTATGAAGATATATTACGGACATTATTGTAAATACTGAAACTGTCAAATATAAACATACTAGCTGTGCCCGCGGCTCCGCTCGCNATATATTACGGACATTATTGTAAATACTGAAACTGTCAAATATAAACATACTAGCTGTGCCCGCGGCTCCGCTCGCATGGACTACGGAATTATTGTTTAGTTTTTTTTAGTAAAGTTGAATTTTATTTAGTGTTAATTATGAGAGAAGTAATCATCAGTCAAATATTTTACATTTAAACATACATTGACGCAGCATTGTACCCCGAGCGCTATTTTTACTAAACTTTTTTCCCGAAGGAATGAGATATTTTTTCGNATATATTACGGACATTATTGTAAATACTGAAACTGTCAAATATAAACATACTAGCTGTGCCCGCGGCTCCGCTCGCGTGGACTACGGAATTATTGTTTAGTTTTTTTTAGTAAAGTTGAGTTTTATTTAGTGTTAATTATGAGAGAAGTAATCATCAGTCAAATATTTTAAATTTAAACATACTTTCATTTTTTTTACATTTTAATACTTAGCATGATATTATTTGTTGATTTTTTCTTTTTCTAATTTAAAGACATATATTTTATCGCAGGGCCTCTTTGTGACATTGTGCTTCCGTCTTACACTAACAACTTACATTGACGCAGCATTGTACCCCGAGCGCTATTTTTACTAAACTTTTTTCCCGAAGGAATGAGATATTTTTTCGGNTACATTGACGCAGCATTGTACCCCGAGCGCTATTTTTACTAAACTTTTTTCCCGAAGGAATGAGATATTTTTTCGGGATAAAAAGTAGCCTATGTCACTTCCCGGCCCTCCAACTATCTCTGTACAAAAAANATGAGATATTTTTTCGGGATAAAAAGTAGCCTATGTCACTTCCCGGCCCTCCAACTATCTCTGTACAAAAAATCACAACGCGAAAGAAGGACAAACAAACAAAAAAACAAACACACTTTCGCATTTATAATATTAGTTAGGATAATTTATAAAATAATTCAATGGGTTTCTATACACTGTTTTTGGGGACTGATTTTAGTTATGATTGATTTGATTTATTTGAGGCGATGGACGAGTAAGTAAATATTTATTGTATATAGCAAGTGATAGCCATTTATTGTGAGATGTTAATTCGAGAGTATTTTCTTTGTAATGTTTGTAAATAAATTAAAAAATTATTATGAATATTTTATTTAATTAAGATTTCCATTCTTTAAATAACCTGGCTAAGCCCACTCACTGACTTTGAGAAATTGTAAAAATACCCTTACTTGTGTTTTTAGGAATTGAAATGAGATTTTATTTAAATTAGTAAAGTACATCACATGGCCCCAAATTAAAAGTGCCTGTAGTTAACTCCATAGAATATTATGAATGTAAATTTAATTTTCTTTTTCGCTCACATTTTTAATTGTAGGGGAGAACTGAAAATACCCGCAAGTTGTACAATAATTAGAGCAAATTAATATATGCTTTTACATTTACATATAAATAACGCAGATGTATATAATTTGGCGTCAAGTAATATAACAATATAATTTAAATCAGCAAAATTTTTTGAAATTTTATATAAACGTNTGTATATAATTTGGCGTCAAGTAATATAACAATATAATTTAAATCAGCAAAATTTTTTGAAATTTTATATAAACGTGGGTTTGAAAAACTTGTTTCTTTAGAGTTATTACTGGTTTTTCTCGGTTTTTGTCTCTGGAGAGAGGTCCACCTCATCTGTTTCTTAGCATGTGTTACATACTATGTACTCTCCTGTAGANTGTATATAATTTGGCGTCAAGTAATATAACAATATAATTTAAATCAGCAAAATTTTTTGAAATTTTATATAAACGTCGGTTTGAAAAACTTGTTTCTTTAGAGTTATTACTGGTTTTTCTAGGTTTTTGTCTCTGGAGAGAGGTCCACCTCATCTGTTTCTTAGCATGTGTTACATACTATGTACTCTCCTGTAGANAGGTTTTTGTCTCTGGAGAGAGGTCCACCTCATCTGTTTCTTAGCATGTGTTACATACTATGTACTCTCCTGTAGACCTATAAACACACTTAATTTGAGAGATACAGAACTTGTACTGGTAACAAACAAGTAACACATCACAGCAAGTGCTGAAGGCTGCCTCCCCTTGCTTCGAAGCATTCCCTGAGCCTACGTTTTACGGTTGGGCGTTTTCTGTTGAAAACTCGTAGTACGAGCTACAAATGACTACTTATGCTATCTAACTAAAAGTTACCGAAACCCCTATTGTTACTGTTTCTAAAGGTTTTAACCGTGTATTTTTTATTATTTCAGACCTCCATTTGCTATCATAGCAGCATNTATTGTTACTGTTTCTAAAGGTTTTAACCGTGTATTTTTTATTATTTCAGACCTCCATTTGCTATCATAGCAGCATCAATACTTCGGGGTACTCTTTCCACTATGTTCTGGTGCATATATGACGGGATTCGTTTTAATTATTACTGTAGCATGGTGATAAGTTGACGCTTGTCTTGGTCGAGTGGGTGTGGCACACAAACAACGCTCCAGCTAATCCAAGAGACGTTCTCTTTTGTTCAACTCGGGGCTTGGAGCCGTCCACTTAAGCAGTCCCAAACTATGACGCAATTTGCCTTGCTTTACNTATTGTTACTGTTTCTAAAGGTTTTAACCGTGTATTTTTTATTATTTCAGACCTCCATTTGCTATCATAGCAGCATTAATACTTCGGGGTACTCTTTCCACTAAGTTCTGGTGCATATATGACGGGATTCGTTTTAATTATTACTGTAGCATGGTGATAAGTTGACGCTTGTCTTGGTCGAGTGGGTGTGGCACACAAACAATGCTCCAGCTAATCCAAGAGACGTTATCTTTTGTTCAACTCGGGGCTTGGAGCCGTCCACTTAAGCAGTCCCAAACTATGACGCAATTTGCCTTGCTTTACGGACAGGTGAACTATCATGCTGATACAGGAAAGCGCGTATTCCAAACTTCTGCCCCAGTGTGGTGAGCAAAGTTATTGTCTAAAATGCCTTGGTAGAAGCCAGAGTTCATCTACCCTTCTATGAAAACACCAAACCAAAAAAAACTGTCCGAGATCTATTACTGTCAGNTCTACCACCATCGAATTTCACTGTCAGCAAATCAGACTCAGACAAACACCATTCGTCAGGCATACGCCAGATTCACACTCGCCCTTCCGAATGCGAGGTCATGTACCATGACTCTTCACTCCATAACACCCTCTTCCGCTGCTCCACNCGAGGTCATGTACCATGACTCTTCACTCCATAACACCCTCTTCCGCTGCTCCACAGTCTGCACCATTACTAACAACGTCGGGCGTTGTTTCGTGTGATCAGTGGCTTCCTGTCAGCAGTATAGCCATGAACACTAAGCTATCACCTCTTGGTCACCGTACCTGAGCTAAGATGAAAGTATACTGCAGTCGTTGAAGTTGCTGTTTGACAACTGGTTCGCACGACACGTTTCATTATTCGTTGGTCTTTATCAGTTAGCCTCTTGGGCCTACCAAAGTGATACTTAGGGCCAGTGCTTCCATGAAGTTACCACTTGGCAATGACATTGCTAGCAAATAACCGAGAGACATATAACAGCTGAGAATNCCAGTGCTTCCATGAAGTTACCACTTGGCAATGACATTGCTAGCAAATAACCGAGAGACATATAACAGCTGAGAATCCTCTGACGAAGGATGTGCCCGAATTTGTAGGCCCGTAGAGTAGTGTGTTTCCACACGCACACAACTCTCTTCTTTGACACATTATGGGAGCAAACACGTGTATGGTGTTCAACAGTTTATACNCCAGTGCTTCCATGAAGTTACCACTTGGCAATGACATTGCTAGCAAATAACCGAGAGACATATAACAGCTGAGAATACTCTGACGAAGGATGTGCCCGAATTTGTAGGCCCGTAGAGTAGTGTCTTTCCACACGCACACAACTCTCTTCTTTGACACATTATGGGAGCAAACACGTGTATGGTGTTCAACAGTTTATACNCTTTCCACACGCACACAACTCTCTTCTTTGACACATTATGGGAGCAAACACGTGTATGGTGTTCAACAGTTTATACCTTTGCTTGTATAGCATGTTATTGAGCAAGTTCACTGGCAGATAAGGAATTTCCGCTAACTTGGTTGGCAACATAGTGTGATATCTAACAGATTTTGTGAAATAAATTAGGAATATTTTCAAGGTGCTAATAGTTCTGATTCGGAGGATTTATATCCTATGTTTACATGAAACATTTTCTAATTTTTTATAAATGGAAATAAATCGTTACAATGTTTTACGATAATTTATGTACATCCTGTATGTTTGGAAGTCTATTTAAGTAAAACATAAATCTCTTTCGAGATCTAAGCCTAGTTTTCGCTGTGTGCTAGTAGAAAGACATCCCCTTGGCGCAGTCTGCTTCTTGTTTGTAGTTTTTAAGATTCTAAGATGACGTAATAGCCACGTTTCTCGTTTGCCTCAAATGACGTAGGCATGTTCGTTGAAAAATTTAATTACAATAGTGGGGTAAAAAGTACATAAATCTATAAAAAAATATTTAATGTCACTCAGAAATATTTAATTTTGCGTCACTGAGTTCCCAAGTAAAACAAAATGTTATTTTCATATAAATATTTATCTTTAAACCCTGACTAGATCCTACGTTATATGAATGGATACCGTTCTTGAGGTATTTCAAGATGCTTATATTAACGTTTTTTACACATTGTGGTTTTTCGCAAAGACTGTCCCTCGAATTCTCGCTGCCATCTTTGACTGTATAAGTTAATTATGCGGTCACTAACCGAAAAGGGACTTTTTTCTCTCAATAATTGATTTTACGAGGGAAACGCTGAAGCGACCGATACGGAAGAGCGCCAGTAGAATATTACAATTTTACTAGGTCCTTTTTTTTTTTTTTCGTGGTATCAGCTCGAAAATGTTAAATAACACCTACATTTCTAATTCTAGTAGTTGTGGTGAGATTTTCCGATATAGCAAAAATCACAGGCTTATTAAATGCCTCTGTTTTNCATTTCTAATTCTAGTAGTTGTGGTGAGATTTTCCGATATAGCAAAAATCACAGGCTTATTAAATGCCTCTGTTTTTGCTTTTATGGCTGGCTTACTAGAAAAATGTGGTTACAAAGTTTTGTGAGCTCATTTTCGTAATTTATGGTTGCGTGCAATAGATGGCTTCGAGCCAACTGGCACGCCATAAAGCAGTTAAAGTTTAGTGCATTTTTCAAGACAGCGTCCATTACACTTGCATGTCCGTAATTTTTGTGTTACGTTCTATATTTTTTTGCTTCTTTTTACACTATTTTTCTTGGCACTATTTTTAATGACACATTGCGACCCACAAATAACCCATAAATGACCCCTGTTTGTGGTGCGTTGCTAAGTGCGGCACTGCTTGCGATGGTGATAATGGCGCTGATTGTGAACGGTCGGTCTGGCAGGAGTCAGTTTTCTGCTTTAAGTGTGACCATGATTTCAAGCTGAGCGAATAACTTGTCTGGCAGAAACTGTAGAAATATAACTGCATGGTAATGTGATCAAGGAACTAGACAAAATGTATGGTTGAATAGAGGCATAAAAATGCTTATCTCACTGATGAAATGTGTTAGTAAGTATATCCTTACTAATGTTATAAATGCGAAAATCTGTGTGTGTGTTGGTATGTTTGTTACCACTCAGCTCCATAACGATTGAACGGATTTTTATGAAATTTGGTGTGTAGGTACTTTAGGTCCTGGAATAGAACATAGGATACTTTTTATCCCGGAAAATAGTACGGTTCCTGTGGAATAACAACGAAACGTAATTCTGCAACGGCTGGAAACGTGTATTACTAACATACACTAAGCTAGATGACTCTGACTACCCTTGAAACACGCAAGCATTTCATTTGTGACATTGTAGGGAACTTCACCGGCAACCAGGCGCTGATGAGTGGCATGGTGGTCCTACTCACTGGTGATTTCCGACAGACTTTACNCATTTCTAATTCTAGTAGTTGTGGTGAGATTTTCCGATATAGCAAAAATCACAGGCTTATTAAATGCCTCTGTTTTAGCTTTTATGGCTGGCTTACTAGAAAAATATGGTTACAAAGTTTTGTGAGCACATTTTCTTAATTTATGGTTGCGTGCAATAGATGGCTTCGAGCCAACTGGCACGCCATAAAGCAGTTAAAGTTTAGTGCATTTTTCAAGACAGCGTCCATTACACTTGCATGTCCGTAATTTTTGTGTTACGTTCNGCTTCGTTCTATATTTTTTTGCTTCTTTTCACACTATTTTTCTTGGCACTATTTTTAATGACACATTGCGACCCACAAATAACCTATAAATGACCCGTGTTTGTGGTGCGTTGCTAAGTGCGGCACTGCTTGCGATGGTGATAATGGCGCTGATTGTGAATGGTCGGTCTGGCAGGAGTCAGTTTTCTGCTTTAAGTGTGACCATGATTTCAAGCTGAGCGAATAACTTGTCTGGCAGAAACTGTAGAAGATATAACTGCATGGTAATGTGATCAAGGAACTAGACAAAATGTATGGTTGAATAGAGGCATAAAAATGCTTATCTCACTGATGAAATGTGTTAGTAAGTATATCCTTACTAATGTTATAAATGCGAAAATCTGTGTGTGTGTTGGTATGTTTGTTACCACTCAGCTCCATAACGATTGAACGGATTTTTATGAAATTTGGTGTGTAGGTACTTTAGGTCCTGGAATAGAACATATGATACTTTTTATCCCGGAAAATAGTACGGTTCCTGTGGAATAACAACGAAACGTAATTCTGCAACGGCTGGAAACGTGTATTACTAACATACACTAAGCTAGATGACTCTGACTACCCTTAAAACACGCAAGCATTTCATTTGTGACATTGTATGGAACTTCACCGGCAACCAGGCGCTGATGAGTGGCATGGTGGTCCTACTCACTGGTGATTTCCGACAGACTTTACNTGGAACTTCACCGGCAACCAGGCGCTGATGAGTGGCATGGTGGTCCTACTCACTGGTGATTTCCGACAGACTTTACCGGTTATTGAGGGGGGGTTCTCCGGCCGATGAAATAAATGCATGTCTCAATGCATCGCCACTTTGGGCAAATGTTGAAAAGCCACACGTGACCAAAAACATGCGAGTGGAGCTTTTTAATGATGTAGAGTCCGAGGCGTATGCCACAAAATTACTACAGATTGGAGAAGGCTGTCTGCAAACAGATGCCGAAGGAGACATCCATTTTTCTCGTGAATTTTGTCATGTTGTAAGCTCGGAAGAAGTTTCACACTGACCGTGTTTTTATGAGATTACAACAAAACATAAGCAACGAAAGTTGGCTTTTCGAAAGGGCCATTCTAACTCCGAAGAATTATTCTGTCAGCTAAGTCAACCGAAGGATTATGGAGCATATTGCCGGTGAAGCCTCCACTTATCTCCCCATCGAGACCGTTATGGCATCTGATGATAGCACTTCCTTCCCTGTGGAGTTTCTAAACTCTTTGGAGATGCCAGGGGTGCCTTAATACAAGCTCGAACTTAAAGTTGGGGTATCTGTGATTTTAATGCAAAATCTTGACGCTCCAAGACTGTAATGGCACCCGGTTACGTGTTACCGAATTAGGCAGGTACATCATAAAGGCCACGATTCTTACTGGAGCGGCAAAAGGGGAAGATATAATAATACCACGCATCCCCATAATTCCAAACAACCTGCCTTTTCAGTTTAAGCGGTTACAATACCCATTGAAGGTGGCTTTTANCCACGCATCCCCATAATTCCAAACAACCTGCCTTTTCAGTTTAAGCGGTTACAATACCCATTGAAGGTGGCTTTTACAATGACCATTAATAAGTCACACAGCCAAATGCTGAAAGTATCAGGGCTACATTAGGGCAATCCATGCTTTTCTCATGGACAGTTTTATGTTGCCTGTTCACGAGTGTCCAGTGAACNTCAGGGCTACATTAGGGCAATCCATGCTTTTCTCATGGACAGTTTTATGTTGCCTGTTCACGAGTGTCCAGTGAACAATATTTACATGCTTTGGCGCCTAATAATAAATCTAGAAACATAGTTTATAGAGACGTATTACAGCGATCACTCGTATACTGCTTCTTCTTATAAATTTTATGTTACGTCTTCCACCTTTGGCTTTCAGCCTTCTTATTTAAAAATCCTCGCTCAGTCCTTTTTTGCTCTGGAAAAAATTATCGAAAAATATTTTGCACAGCAAACCTAATTATGTCATGTAATACTGTGCCATAATATGTTCTTCATCAACATAACTTTCAGTTCATGTCCATCCACTGCTTAGCATAGGCCTCTCTCTTTTTGTTTGTCACCCATCTCGATCCTGTGCTGTGCGCACCCATGTTCGACCCCACGATCTTTGCTATGTTTTCGACCTATCTTTCTACTGGACGACCAACGCTTCTGCTGTCCGTTTTCGGCCACCTCGGACAACGCTTTACTCCACCTAATTGTACTCTGCCTAGCGACGCGTGCTGTTTAACACCATTTTAATTTAAATGTCGACTCTCTGACATCTTTTAACCTTTTACGGTGTCTATTTTCGGTATTGCGAACTCACGTCAAGCGGCCGAATGCAGCACCTCACTGTTCAGCGTTGTTGAACAGCTACGCGCCTTCGCGACTGCCTTGAATTAACGATTCCATAATTACCGTCATTTCAATATAATTTTGTAGTGGTTTGCCTATAACTACGTTAGGATTACACAGTCTTCAAGTGTCGAGGTTGCTATTTAAGAGGTGCCACAACCTTCAGTTCGAGCACACCTGTCATCTCCAAAGAGCTCAAAAGTGTCAGGGAAGGAAACACTATCTATCATCAGCTGCCCCGACATGGTGTTCACTGAAAGGTAGACAGAGGCTTCGCCTGCAAACGGCGCGGTATATTATAATTTATTTAGGTGCTGTGCGAAAGATTTTTCGATAGATTTTCCTAGAACAAAAAGTCATTGGGAGCGTTTTTTTTAAGTAGAAGGCTGAAAACCAAAGTTGGGAATCATAAGAAAGAAAGTATAAGGATAAGCAATATGCCAGTTTGCCAGTGTACCAGGTTATTCTCTAAATTAGCAGCTCGATGTCACTATACAAATATCGAACAACAGTCGCTATGTCCATGGGAAAATCATTGAGAGCCCAAATGTATCCCTGCCACTCAGAGTTTGTCAACGGTCATTGTAAAACCCACCTTCAAGAGTCACCTTTTTAACTGAAAGGGCACAAGTCCGGAATTATGAGAATGCGTGGTATAAATACGTAGGTATTATTGAGGAAATAACTGGCAATTTCAAGAGTTCAGAAACTCCACGGGGAAGGAAGTATCTCATCAACTGGCATGACGTCGACTGAGAGATAGGTGGAGGATGGAGGAAAGTAATTTTCCCAGTTTAAAATACATTCTCATCATCATCCACAACTTGTGATCCTTTTCCACGCGGGTGAAACCGCGGGGCGCAACTAGTATGTACATAAAGCAATAGCAAATCCAAGTAGATACACATGTTGCCACTGTGGAAAGAACTTAGCTTTTTATCATGAAGATGATGCAAGCCAATGACTGTACGAAGTCTATTGTAGAGCTTACCTCTGTGGAGGTACCTTCTCCCACTGATGAAAAATCACATGTAAACNTGACTGTACGAAGTCTATTGTAGAGCTTACCTCTGTGGAGGTACCTTCTCCCACTGATGAAAAATCACATGTAAACCAGTGTTGCTACTGTGGAAGATCTTCTGCAAAAGCTGCCATGCACATCGGCATGAGAGAACGGNATCACATGTAAACCAGTGTTGCTACTGTGGAAGATCTTCTGCAAAAGCTGCCATGCACATCGGCATGAGAGAACGGCCTATACGAAGTCTTTTTCGCACGATGGAGCATTACGACATTGGCGCCATGTCGTTTATTCAAGACGATACATTGAAAAAACGTACCAAGACCTTCAAGGATTCTTCTATAGGGAATCAACTAGTGTGGCCACTAATACCTATTGCTGCATTGCTGGGTACTAATTCAACAGGCGATTAAAATGAGATAGTTAATACTAAAGACGGAATGAGTACAGTAGAGTCGGCTTGTGTGAAATGTACACTTGCGAGAAATTTGCGGTTGACTGCTCTAAATATTGATGATGACAGTGCGACCCCTACAAAGAAAAGTAAACTTGATATTGGTAATGAAACGGGAGGTGCAGACGACACGAAGATAGCATTGATGATAATGACTATGAAGACAGTGATAGTGCTAAAGAAGATGATGACTATTTTCTCGATGTTTCCACACATTCACCAACGAGTTTCCTTCGACAAGTGGTGTGAAGAAAGCAGAAGGTGTCAATAATGCTCATTGCATATTTTCCAAAGACCCGAATGAGCTTGTTGATATACATAGATATTTGATTTATCTTCAAAAACTGAAGAATCAGGGATATATCGCATGAAGTGAAGAACTACTTTCTTCCGAAATTGTAATTACAAATAATAAATTATTACAATAAAATAATTAGTTTTCCTTTATTTTTGTGTGTTATATCCTTTTCCCCCTAAAAACTTTAAAGCGGTGCTGTGAGTACTAGACTATTAAGGGAAAGATCTGCATATAGAATGATAATAAAGATTTTACGTACAACAATTGCATGAATAGTGAAAAGTGTACAAAACATTGGGTCTGCCGTCATGCGCAAATTTCGGAGAAAGTTGGGGATTTTTTTAATATGTGTGGATGGAGGACATATGAAAAACCCATAGATTGAATATGGATTGATGATTGATGGAAAGATTGGACGAAAGATCAATAGAAATAACGAAAGATTGATGGATGGATTGTGAAATATTGGTAGAAGGAATGAAAAAGATTGTGGTGTATTGATGGAAAGATTGATGGAAAGATTGTGAAAGATTGAAAGATTATGGAGCATGTGGTGCTGATTGAGGTGTGTGTGGTGTTGATTGTGGTGCTGACTGTGGTTCACNAGATTGAAAGATTATGGAGCATGTGGTGCTGATTGAGGTGTGTGTGGTGTTGATTGTGGTGCTGACTGTGGTTCACGTGGTGCTGATTGAGTTGGTGATTGATGGAAATATTGTGAGATTGATGTAAATATTGTGATATTGATCGAAAAATGTGGAAAACACAACTCTTTAATTAGTTATTTAATTTTTAAAATATTTATTTTAATTATTTGAATTTTATAAAAGTTGAAGGTTATCCAAGGTTATGGGCACGCGGTTAAGGTCACATATGTGCATTCAATGCGAAGGTCATCCGAATATAAACATGGTGGTCGCAGTCATCAGTGCTACCTAAGTAATAGAAATGTATACAAATGACAAACGAAAAAACCAATATGGCAGTGCATTCGACAGAATGAGCATAGGTGAGGGCGTTGGAGGCCTGCCGACTAATTAATCAATGATAAACATTGGAAAGAGGAGAGTAATGTTAATGCAGTGCGATTGATTGGAGGGTATTCAGTCGTCTATTTGACATGGTGCTGTGGGAAACCTCCCGAAATGTAAGATTTTAAAAATAATAAAAAATAATAATCTCTAATAAGATTTTTTTACTATATGTTTTATAAATTCTTCAGCAACTTTTTGACAAATTTTTGGGTTCAAGATAAAGTGTCATGGGGATGAGGTCAAAGGCCAAGAAGGTCACCTGGATCCAAGGTGGTAGTAGTCGGCTATGAAATATGCTCGCAGACATGTATGAATTTATTAAATTCTTACAATTTTTTCTCTAATTTGATTTTTAATGTCATCCAAGGTCCCGATTATAGGGCTATGGTCATTGGTCAAGATCAAGGTCACCTGGGTACAGCATGGTGGTTGGGTGACATCATAACATGGTGGCTGGTAGGTTCCATTCTCTCGTACACTCGAAACCAAAACACATGTATTTAAAATAATAAATTTTAGTAATTTTAAAACAAATTTTTTTAATAATTATTTGAATTTTTGAAGTTTTTCAATGTATTGGGCCACCAGGGTCAAGGTCAAAGGTCAAGGTCTAGGTCACCTGGGTTTAATATGGTGGTTTGGTTATGTCATAGCATGGTGGCTGGTCGTTTCTTGTCCCTCGTCCTCTCTGAGTTCGAACATTACATTTATTAATAAGAAATTTGTAATACACTTTTAATAATGTTTAAAGTAATTTTTGGGAATTATAGAATTTTTTAGGGTTTTCAAAGTCAAAGGTTACCGGGGTCAAGGTAAAAGGTCATGGTTACCAAAATTCAACATGGTGGACAAGATGGTTGCCGGGGACCGTAATGACAGAGCATGAAGAGCTCCGAGCTCCGCTGCCAAACAATGGCCCAGACTCATCATCATTCTACTCACGTCTTACCCGGGATTCGAAACCAGAAAATCTCGTAGAATTAAGTATCACGGGGGAAGAATTCGGAGCATCAACTTCGGATTTAATCAGTCTAATGATTTGAATGAGAGGTTTCACTATCCTGAAATATTTACACTACCGTCATTTTGAAAATAAACTTTTTAAAACACGTAAGTTGGCATCGTCTAGTGTAGCGCTAGTTGTGTGGAAAATTGGATGAAAATAGTTTGTTTGGTACCAGAAATATGGCAAAAAAAANCGTCTAGTGTAGCGCTAGTTGTGTGGAAAATTGGATGAAAATAGTTTGTTTGGTACCAGAAATATGGCAAAAAAAACCTCATTTTCTTAATAGATGCAATATTACAAAATTGCCTAAAATAAAGGTTTTCTATACGATGCTTCTAATAGATTCTGCCAGCATAAAACGTTTGGATGAATTTAGTTAGATTANCCAGCATAAAACGTTTGGATGAATTTAGTTAGATTTTTAAATAGATGAACCAAACTTATCAAAATCTTTATTAGGCCGCCATTTTTAAAGTAAATGTCTGATCCCACTGAACCACTGAAGCCATGAATTTCATTTCATCTCTAGTTCTAATATAATTCTCTAATGATGTACGCTATCTAGTTGGAACAGTGGAAAATGTTCAATATAGCTGAAGAGCCAAAAAAAACTGGTATAGGCGTGCGTATGCAAATAACAAGAGGTATGGAACCAATCAGAGTAACGCGATGCTGTTGGCAGCGCCTATATAAGTCAACAAGCGTCTGGCAAAGNTATAATTCTCTAATGATGTACGCTATCTAGTTGGAACAGTGGAAAATGTTCAATATAGCTGAAGAGCCAAAAAAAAAAACTGGTATAGGCGTGCGTATGCAAAAACAAAGAGGTATGGAACCAATCAGAGTAACGCGATGCTGTTGGCAGCGCCTATATAAGTCAACAAGCGTCTGGCAAAGNCAAGAGGTATGGAACCAATCAGAGTAACGCGATGCTGTTGGCAGCGCCTATATAAGTCAACAAGCGTCTGGCAAAGTTGCTAGATCGGTTAATGCTGCTACAATGGCCGGTTATCAAGATTTAAGTGAGTTTGAACGTGGTGTTATAGTCGGCGCACGAGAGATGGGACATAGCATCTCCGAGGTAGCGATAAAATTTGGATTTTCGCATACGACCATTTCACGAGTGTACCGTGTTTATCAGGAATCCGGTAAAACATAAAATCTTCGACATCGCTGCGGCCGGAAAAAGATCGTGAACGAACGGGACAAACGATGACTGACGAGAATCATTAAACGTGACAGACGTGCAACCCTTTCTCAAATTGGCGCAGATTTCATTGCCTCCTGCATACCTTCAGACATTAGTCGAGTCCATGTCACGTCGTATTGCGGCACTTCTGCGTGCTCGCGGGAGCCCTATACGATATTAGGCAGGTGTACCAGTTTGTCTGGCTCTTTAATGTATATTTGGAATTTGACTGCAAGCCTTGATTCACTAAAAATAAACCAGTTGTTTCAGTTACTGATTTTCGGTGATTTCATAAGAATCGAAGTGGTTTAAATAAGTATTACTGTTCCAACTATTGCTTCTTGGCGAATTCCTCTGTATCGAGAAATGATAAGAACTATAATTCCTACAATGTAGTTGCATGTCGCTGCCCGGTATTTCTTCGTGTGGGAAGGCGCCGAGATCTGCAGGTCAAGTTTGTAACGTTAGACGAAGCGAGCGGTCCAATCATAAAAGACGCCGCCGCACACGTCGATAAACTTATCGTAGCTCACACCTCGCTGACCCCGAGAAGCTCATATTCCTCCATTTATCGCGCAGGAATGTCTTCGTCACCACCATTACCTTTCCCAAAACAACTTGGAATGCCGAGAACGTTCTATACGGCACCTACCTCAAGTATAAATACCACGTGCAGGCCTCTGAGGAGGGAGTGATTAAGAGCTGAGGGATTGTCGTCTCGTGCGACTTTAAGCGACAGTTGGGTGATTCCGGAGCNCTGAGGAGGGAGTGATTAAGAGCTGAGGGATTGTCGTCTCGTGCGACTTTAAGCGACAGTTGGGTGATTCCGGAGCTGCGTAGGACGACTGCAGCTATCTGCAAGAGTGCGTCGGCGAGCTTGTGTGCAGTGGAGGGTGGGGCTGATCTGCGGGACTGTGGNGGACTGCAGCTATCTGCAAGAGTGCGTCGGCGAGCTTGTGTGCAGTGGAGGGTGGGGCTGATCTGCGGGACTGTGGACTGGATGCGTGAGTGAAAAGAGATTCGCGACGATGGAAATAGACAGTTTTAACTAAATGTGTGGAAATAATTGGAGGAGTTTAAGAGACATTAGCAAGAGTAAAGAATGTTATAAAGACTTTAAATTAAATGGAGATAGTAATTATATATTGCGCTCAATAAGAATAATAAGAGTTAATAGGACNGTTATAAAGACTTTAAATTAAATGGAGATAGTAATTATATATTGCGCTCAATAAGAATAATAAGAGTTAATAGGACGCTCAGATTGGTAAATAACATAAGTTTGACTGTTTGCAGCATTCAAAATAAATACAATTATAGAGTATAGTTCTTTCATTCTTATTAAGACCTCCATCTCCCACGATCTCGGATACGCCTCTCAGGCGTTCTTTTAACAATATAAATGTTATTATAAGTGCAGCAATAAGATGGCTTTTTGGTACCAATGTAAAATATTGTTGTAAACAACACCAACAGAATTGTGTGTTTTGGTCATGTTTGAGATTGTAAATCTATGTAACAAAATATTATTTTGATCAGCTACATATTAGAGAGAAATATCTTTCGGATTTGGGCATCGTTTCGGCGATAATTAACGTAGCAAACCATTCTGACGCAACTTCTGAAGTTTAGTTTCTTGTAACTCGAAGACCGACCGCACAACTTTCTGGTGTCTATTTTTGCTGATCTGTTCTCAGTATCGTTATGGTAGATGTGTTTTATACAGCTCGTAGTGAGTGACATTCCAGTGACTGACGTCACCGGACTCCACTGTCGCGTGCAGGATACAGCTCTTCAGTTACAATTCTAAAAAATTCAGAGTTAATGTTCGGATTTTGCACTCCGTGGTTTTGAATAAATGACCAAAGGCTCCTTCCGTCTTGAGTGGATTCCAAACAACCTAACTTACAACTCGGTACTCAGAAATGTTTGTCCGTGCAGGAGTTGGGATGCGACCTTCAAAGACCAGGCTTCGTCTACCAAAAGAAAGAAANGTTATAAAGACTTTAAATTAAATGGAGATAGTAATTATATATTGCGCTCAATAAGAATAATAAGAGTTAATAGGACACTGAGATTGGTAAATAACATAAGTTTGACTGTTTGCAGCATTCAAAATAAATACAATTATAGAATATAGTTCTTTCATTTTTATTAAGACCTCCATCTCCCACGATATCGGATACGCCTCTCAGGCGTCCTTGTAACAATATCAATGTTATTATAAGTGCAGCAATAAGATGGCTTTTTGGTACCAATGTAAAATATTGTTGTAAACAACACCAACAGAATTGTGTGTTTTGGTCATGTTTGAGATTGTAAATCTATGTAACAAAATATTATTTTGATCAGCTACATATTAGAGAGAAATATCTTTCGGATTTGGGCATCGTTTCGGCGATAATTAACGTAGCAAACCATTCTGACGCAACTTCTGAAGTTTAGTTTCTTGTAACTCGAAGACCGACCGCACAACTTTCTGGTGTCTATTTTTGCTGATCTGTTCTCAGTATCGTTATGGTAGATGTGTTTTATACAGCTCGTAGTGAGTGACATTCCAGTGACTGACGTCACCGGATTCCACTGTCGCGTGCAGGATACAGCTCTTCAGTTACAATTCTAAAAAATTCAGAGTTAATGTTCGGATTTTGCACTCCGTGGTTTTGAATAAATGACCAAAAGCTCCTTCCGTCTTGAGTGGATTCCAAACAACCTAAAATACAACTCGGTGCTCAGAAATGTTTGTCCGTGCAGGAGTTGGGATGCGACCTTCAAAGACCAGGCTTCGTCTACCAAAAGAAAGAAATTGTTTTAGCAAAAAAAAAAAAAAATTAATAAACACTATGTTGTGGCTATGGTTGAATATTTTGTTGACTGAACATAACTTTTAACTTCAACATAACTGACTTTGTTCGTGTAACAAAACATCCATTTGAGTTTTAGAAACTTTTCTGTTAAGTCGAAAATATTTTTATGGAATCATAATATTTCGTTGAATAAACTATTAATATTTCTTGGATTGTATAAAGCTTAAGTATTTTTCTTTTGTTGGGACTGAACGGAATCCTTCCAGTGTCACCACACAANTTTCTTGGATTGTATAAAGCTTAAGTATTTTTCTTTTGTTGGGACTGAACGGAATCCTTCCAGTGTCACCACACAAATTCAGTGCCTTTCCTCTTACGATAACCAGGTACCCAGTGACCAGCCAATCTAAAGTCTATTCACGGTTTCCTCACACTTTTTTAATCAAACATTTGAAAATTCCCCCCATGTATAACGTGTTTGGATGTTTCCTAGATGCGCCATGTATCATACGCATTTTATATATGTGTTAACATAAAATGACCTCATTTNCGTGTTTGGATGTTTCCTAGATGCGCCATGTATCATACGCATTTTATATATGTGTTAACATAAAATGACCTCATTTTAGGTGAAATTAAAACATAACTTATATTTTATATATAAATTGTAATATTTTATTAATATAAATATGAATAATATCAGAGAGAAAATATATGTGTTGGTAATTCCTACTAAGAAGTAGATTTTACCCAAATATTATTACGTATCCGTGAATGGACTATACCGTACCAAGTGCCCTTGAGGCGCACTCCACTGTACCCCACTGAGCGAGGTGGCGGATCCGGATTCGATTCCATGTTGGGAAACGTAGCTGGCGTTTCCCCGTTGACCAGCGGGTTTTCTCGGGGCACTCCCGTTTCCAGCTCCCTTACATTCCACTGCTGCTGTAACTTCGATTCATGTTACCCTCACCAGCGTTCAATGCCTCTATAAAAAGCGCCGACCATAACATCTCAATTCTAATGATCTCCTCAACGAGACGTTAAGCCATACGTATAATCTGTTCGCTGTAAACTGAACATTTTTGAAGGCCCTTCTTGAGATATACTAGTATGCACGTTGTGTATTCTTCTGCCTTATGTCAGATTAACATTGCCATGGCCCTCATCTCTTTGTTCATTCGTCGCTCAAGTGAAACTGATTAATAGAAAAGTAAATAATTTACATATATGATCATTTTTACATTTCGATGCATTAACAAAAACAGAAAGCGAAAGAAAAATAGAAGTTATCACACAACGCCTTTTATTCGACGTTAAGATATGGAAGTACACTCCCTCCATCGTCACCAACTTTACTGGGCGCATACCACTCAGTCCGCCCGTTTAAATATGTGCGGATAGGAGCAGTGACATTTTTCTAAGGTTAATTTCAAGACTGGTGACTATCGCGAACAGACTTCACCTGCCTGCACTACGCCGGCATTGCGACGGACGTTGGAGGGTGCCCGGGACGTCGTGGGCCAAGCCGAACAACGCGAGCGGAATCAGCATTCAGTGTGCGGAGCGGGGAGAGGCAGTTCCAGTGATTGGTTTGGAAACACCGAATATCGTCATGGCAACTCGCTCAGTTGTTGCCACCCCTTCACTTCCCTCCCAACACTCTTCCCGGCCCTCAGATCCATCTCTGGCTCCTCGTCAGTTTCTTCACGTCATAACAGTTCTGACGCCTGGATGTGTAACGTGCTCCGCCATTCACCACACCCATCGTGAAAGCAAGCCGACAAGGCACCTACACAATTCGCGCATATCAGCTGCGTTGGAATTTACACAGACATGTGTTTTCTTGAGTCGCACGCCGTAAATAACAGCGTAGCTGGANGCATATCAGCTGCGTTGGAATTTACACAGACATGTGTTTTCTTGAGTCGCACGCCGTAAATAACAGCGTAGCTGGATTGTCTGTTGCTGCTCTTCATTTGTGTTATTCGCGTTTTGAGAAGTCTCTTGAATTTGTGACTTTTTTATGGTTATTTGCTATTAAAGAAACTACTCCATTCATGGGCTTGTGCTTTAACAAAAATGAGCTGCAAAANGCATATCAGCTGCGTTGGAATTTACACAGACATGTGTTTTCTTGAGTCGCACGCCGTAAATAACAGCGTAGCTGGACTGTCTGTTGCTGCTCTTCATTTGTGTTATTCGCGTTTTCAGAAGTCTCTTGAATTTGTGACTTTTTTTTATGGTTATTTGCTATTAAAGAAACTACTCCATTCATGGGCTTGTGCTTTAACAAAAATGAGCTGCAAAAATTGAAAGCAAAGATAACAAGTTGTAATATTTTTTTGAAGTTAAAATATTAAGTAATGTGNAATTGAAAGCAAAGATAACAAGTTGTAATATTTTTTTGAAGTTAAAATATTAAGTAATGTGACACGTTACTGTAAATTGGTATTAACGAAATTTTATTTCATGATAGTAGTGTGTTAATTTCGGGAACCCTTTTGAACTTACAACAGTTCAGTGGCTGTTACAATGCGTTACTCATAACATCATTACGAATAAAAAATAATGATATGAATATGTGGGATTTGTTTTTCATTACTATTCACATTTGTTGCACACAAATAAATGTTTGTAATTTTACAAAGTATTTTTTTTTTTCGAAACTAGGTACTAAAAAAGTTTTTAGTGCCATTTCAAAATAAAGATTGTAAATTTCGCAGGTCTCAGCGTTACTGCAAGAATTTTCCTGTAGTTCTAAATATTCAATTTTTGCACAAGTAAAAATGCAACAGGTTAACAAACAAATTTTTTGAAAAAGTACTAGAATTATTACAAAAAATTTCACTTCGGTTTACAAAAAACATTTTCTGTATCCTTTCTGTTCTTTCACAGTCAATGCACAGTAAATATGTTCTTAATTAGTAGCTACATAATACAACCCATACAACATTGTTTACCAGAATAATAGTACAACAATCACGTCGTTTTCAGTATTTTAAGAGCTGAAAGAAGTACCTTAACGTCTTAAAGCATTCCTTATAGTCTATTAAATTGTATCAGTTTCAGTATATGGTCCTTAAGTGCATTANTACCTTAATGTCTTAAAGCATTCCTTATAGTCTATTAAATTGTATCAGTTTCAGTATATGGTCCTTAAGTGCATTAAATTTTATACAAAATATTATTTACTGTGTTTAATTACCAGTAGTATACCGTTTGTAAAATGCAAGAAAATAGAATANCATTTTATACAAAATATTATTTACTGTGTTTAATTACCAGTAGTATACCGTTTGTAAAATGCAAGAAAATAGAATATATAATGCCAGAGTGTATGACAATGTTGCTGTGCTGATAATACGGCATAAGTGATACTTGGTATGTGACGTGCCCTCTGCGAATAAACGTTCCAACTAGTAGAACATTTCGCTCATGTATATTATAGACCATTCACGGTACTTCACACTTTTCTGAAGCACTGCTTAAGGTCTACTTTTGGTTACCGATTACGTATCCTTCCGCTTCATGTAAATATAAACATTGCCATGTGAATTTTACGTTTTAACTGCCAAATGCTTTATATATAATTTTCGGCTGTTCATAGAATTTGTCATATTTCCAAAACCATTTAGTACGAATGTTCACAATTGAGGCCTATAAANAATTTTCGGCTGTTCATAGAATTTGTCATATTTCCAAAACCATTTAGTACGAATGTTCACAATTGAGGCCTATAAAGTCATTTAGGTCAGCTTTATGACTTTTTTACAATGTCTGTATTGACGATAGTTCTTACGGTTATTATTTTACATTGTTATAGGCTGTTCACGATAAAGTGAACACTTCTGAGGATATAATAACTTTTTCCTTTCAGCCATTTTGTTTATCCTTTAGCCACCTTTTTAAATAAATATTGCCATGTTAGTATTAAACAGTGTGTATATTTCTCCGCACTCAGAAGTTAATATCTGAAACTAAAATAAAATTTATTTTATGATTTTTTTTTAAATGAGAGGGCTTTCAAAAGTGCTTGCTTTAACTTGAATAGCCTGTAATATATTTTTGTCATACATGACATAGCACATTACAAGTAATAGACGTTAATATTTTGCTGCGACTGTTTAACCCTGCCACAACTTACGGTGAAACAACTGTGGTATTTAATCTCTTGTTATTGATATGCGATCGGTTATTTCTTTAAAAAGACGGCATCAGTTGAAATAAATAAAAAACGAAGTAGCAACCAGTACAACAAAAATACAGTAAATTCAAGCACGCACCTCGTGTGACTTATTTGTTGTACGTAGCAACGACAAACTTAAAAGATAGCGGCGAACATGTACACAAGTAGGCCTACCGTAACTTTTATTCCACTTATATTTATTTGCATTGCTTCTTAGTTTTTATGCCTACTAGGTTTATTATAATTATTTATTTAACAGTTTATGGCTAGGCTTAGTATTTTGTTGGGATTATGGCATAAATTCAAACCTCAGAAATGTAAGCACGTTTCACAATTTTGTTTTAAACATTTAGAGAAAAGTTACGAAGTTGTAGTAAGTAAACAGACACGACTTTCAAATGACTAATTTCGTCATAATAACAGTTCACGGTTAAAAGTACGAATTTCGCATGACCAATATTTGCAATCACACACTGGCCCAGCGTAACGTATACGCAACAATACTCTATCACATGCAGCGGTCACATCCCACGTTGCATTATATCTATTCCTACCGCGGAAACACAGATTTATCACAACATCGTAACTTGCGTAGGTAGGTTTGAAAAAACTAAAGGTGTACAAACTTGATGTGATAATTTAAAGTATTTTTCGCAAGAAGAGAAACTAATACTTCGTTAAGCAACACGCCACTAACTCCGTATTTCACTAACTCCCGCCATCACATCTAAATATATACTAAGTATTCAAAAATTAAAATCTTGTTTCAGTTTCAAATTACAAATTCATACCTCATTATTTTTCCTTTAAGAAGTATGAAATATGGTTAAATTGAAAACATGTATAATTTTTCTGCTACTACTAGCGTTGCTAAATTTCTGGATTGAAAGAGAGAGATAGAGAGAGATAAAGAGAGAGCGACAAGTTTCGCTCCGAAGTAGTATACTATAGATGATTTTGGGACCGTATTTCAGTAGTAGGAGTTAGGAACCGTCCGCCATCTTTGTTGACATCACAGGCGCACCCGGTGGCCGGCGGCATGGGACGGTCGTGTTATTGACAAAATTGCCTGTTTCTTTCCAAAAATGACTTCTTAAATTAATTATTTCTAACAGAAACCACTTTTTTTCTCCAAAAAATTTTCAAAACAAATGGAAAAATTAAGAAAGCGGATTTGAAGCTCCTCGAAGCAGGAGCCGAAAAATCCTCTGTCGAGCAAGAGGATTCTGGGCTCTAAGCGGAATGAGCCACTTACACATCAGAGCAGGAGAGGAGAATGCGACACTCCGAACCAGGCCAAGCGGACCGGGGAGGATCAGTGGACCTGACCCAGTTCCCTGCACTACCACAACCACACCCTGCTACCTCCACCCCTTCCCACCGCCAAATCCCTCTTCATCCACACCCCACCCCCTCCCTATCGACCACCATGCAATTGTTATAAAAATCGCAAAAATTCTATAAAATATTCTAGAAAATCGAGAACTATATAATGTTAACCTTATAGCCATCCCAACAGCCTCACCTTACCCCCGCCCTATCTCCGCCCATTCCAAACATGAAAAAATCGTAAAATCTAAAACAAAAAAATTTAAAAATGTATAAACATATTATATTAACCTCACACTCATCCCACCACCCTCACCTCACCCCCTCGCCACCACACCCACACCCCCACCTAATCTTTAAAAAATAGAGTATAATTACACAATGTAAATAATTCTAAAAAAATCGTGGGACATAACGTTTACCACACACTCGCCACCGCCCTCCTGACCATCCTCTCGCCGGGTGCGCATAAAGTATCCCTGCACCCATACCAATTAATGGTATATGCCCATTGGCAACTAAATTACAACTTTAACACATATTTTTTACAGTGATAGACACTATAGATTTTGCTAGTTATTTTTTTTTTNGGCAACTAAATTACAACTTTAACACATATTTTTTACAGTGATAGACACTATAGATTTTGCTAGTTATTTTTTTTTTTTAGCATATACCACCAAAGAGCTCCCATATTGTTCATTTTAAAACTTTTTTTGGTGACCAGACACTTNATTTTTTTTTTAGCATATACCACCAAAGAGCTCCCATATTGTTCATTTTAAAACTTTTTTTGGTGACCAGACACTTTTCCAAACCTGGAATACAATAATCTCTACTATTTTTTAAAGTAAATATAAAAAAAAAATTAAAACACAACATATTTAATATATCTTTTTTATTTACAAAATTGTACATACATTCAAACATTTCTATGCGATGATATTCGAAATGAAGATGAGAACTTCGTATTATTTTGTAAGTGGATGGCTTACATTTATCCTTACCTCTAAATGGTGAACCGAAACAAGTGTCCAACCTGAACCTTTTTCACCATTTCTTCTTCCTCGCGACATATCTTTTGTATATTATCGTCTACACTATGTTCGGTATCGTATACATTATATATTGGTACATTATGGTTCTTGAATGCCCTTCTACAATGTTCTTCCTGGTAGGGTTCTGGTTTCGAGTAGTTGCATTCAAACCATACATTATATTTTAGAGACCCATGGTTTTCCAGCTCTTATGTAAGTTAGTTTTTTACACAATATTTCATGGCCGACAGAAACATGCAGATGTCTTTCAGCATACTCAGCGAACTTTTTTTGACACAACTCTTNCACAATATTTCATGGCCGACAGAAACATGCAGATGTCTTTCAGCATACTCAGCGAACTTTTTTTGACACAACTCTTTAGATTGCCATAGAAAGGAAATTCTTTCAACAAGAATCCATTCCCATTAGGTTCGCCTAGAAAATTGACAAGTTTTCGAGAGGGTGGTTTACACCGTTTGAAATGGTGGCGATATGGTGNCACAATATTTCATGGCCGACAGAAACATGCAGATGTCTTTCAGCATACTCAGCGAACTTTTTTTGACACAACTCTTCAGATTGCCATAGAAAGGAAATTCTTTCAACAAGAATCCATTCGCATTAGGTTCGCCTAGAAAATTGACAAGTTTTCGAGGGGGCGGTTTACACCGTTTGAAATGGTGGCGATATGGTGNGCATTAGGTTCGCCTAGAAAATTGACAAGTTTTCGAGGGGGCGGTTTACACCGTTTGAAATGGTGGCGATATGGTGCACGACACGCTTTTCCCTTATAGTTTGTTGTATTTAAACTCCTAAATTCACATCCACACTTCTGACAGACAATATTAAAATAAGCCCATCCGTCTTCTACGTGCAATTACCACTGTCCTAATGCCTACTTGCATTGCTATTTTTACTGTATGTGTCACCACACAGTTGCGACACGATCGGCCTGATCGACTGAAAATTGTCCATACCGCCCACACGCACATTTTCACTTACTGATTGTAGTACNGCGACACGATCGGCCTGATCGACTGAAAATTGTCCATACCGCCCACACGCACATTTTCACTTACTGATTGTAGTACCATTGCATCAACACTTACTGTACTAGGTAGTGATTAAATATTTACATCATCTTTACACACCGTCAGGGGATGGACACAATAATATGAACACCATGCAATATAGTACATTTTTTGCATGTTGGCAACACTGCTTCCGTNGCGACACGATCGGCCTGATCGACTGAAAATTGTCCATACCGCCCACACGCACATTTTCACTTACTGATTGTAGTACTATTGCATCAACACTTACTGTACTAGGTAGTGATTAAATATTTACATCATCATTACACACCANCATCTTTACACACCGTCAGGGGATGGACACAATAATATGAACACCATGCAATATAGTACATTTTTTGCATGTTGGCAACACTGCTTCCGTGTAAATAATGCGACGCGTATGTATTGCACAGCTTACGTGCCACGTCTTGTAGGTTATATTTCAGCGTATTATACGCTTTGTTCCGCGACGGTTAAAACAAGCGATCGGTGAAATGTGTGATCTCTCAGACTTTCAAAGAGGGCAAATCGTTGGTGCTCGGTTAGCGGAAGCGTCTGTGACAAAAACAGCTGAATTGTTTAACGTTTCACGAGCGACAGTATCCACGGTAATGACAGAATGCACAAAACATGATAAAACATCATTGGCGAAGAGGAATAGTGGGCGAAAACCAAAGTTAACTAACAGAAACCGACGAACATTAAAAAGAATTGTGGCCCGACATCTTAAAACTACCGCGGCAAAAGTGACAGCAGAACTCAACACTCACTTGAGTAATACTGTTTCGACAAAAACAGTACGGCGGGAGCTCCACAAAGCTAACATTCATGGAAGGGCTGCAATTGCGAAATCCTTTATAACGGAAGCCAACGCTAAGCTGCGAAAGAAGCGGTGCCACGATCATAAAACCTGGACACATGATGATTGGAAGAATGTGGTATGGTCCAATGAATTATCGTTTACATTATTTGCTACAAACGGCCGGGTTTATGTGTGGAGAACCCCAATAGAAGCCTACGATCTGACTGCCTGCTTCCTACAGTCAAGCATGGGGGAGGTTCCGTTATGATTTAGGCGGCTATATCGTGGTATTGAGCCTGTCCTCTCATTCACATCACTGGCCGGATTACTGCGAATAAATTTCTTGACATCCTCAATGATGAAGTTCTTACCANCCACAAAGCTAACATTCATGGAAGGGCTGCAATTGCGAAATCCTTTATAACGGAAGCCAACGCTAAGCTGCGAAATTAATAGTGCCATGATCATAAAACCTGGACACATGATGATTGGAAGAATGTGGTATGGTCCAATGAATTATCGTTTACATTCTTTCCTACAAACGGCCGGGTTTATGTGTGGAGAACCCCAATAGAAGCCTACGATCTGACTGCCTGCTTCCTACAGTCAAGCATGGGGGAGGTTCCGTTATGATTTAGGCGGCTATATCGTGGTATTGAGCCGGTCCTCTCATTCACATCACTGGCCGGATTACTGCGAATAAATTTCTTGACATCCTCAATGATGAAGTTCTTACCATGACTAGCATATTGCTGCCAAAAACTGCCATATTCCAAGATGATAATGCTCCCATACACACAGCCAAAAAGGTTCAGTCTTGGTTTGAGGAGCATCAGAATATCATCAAACATCTTCGTTAGACCTCAACATAAATGAACCGTTATGGGGAGTTTTAGAGCAGAGAGTGAGAGTAGATTTCCATCTCCAACATCATTGAAGCAATTGGCGTATGTTTTGGTACAATAATGGGACAACATTCGGTTGGAAACTATTCAGACAGTCTATGAATCTATTCCGCGAAGAATTGCAGCTGTTCTAAAAGCAAATGGTAGCCCAACACCTTATTAATAAATGAATATTGTGTATATGTAAGGTGTTCATATTATTTTGTTCATCACCTGTAAGTACTTGTAAGTCCATCACAGGTTCGTGGCGACGACAATAAATATTTTTGTTTTCATGGTGGAGGAACATGTTCTTTACATATTTACGAATGTCTACATAGATTTTCATTATGGGTAAACAGACAAAGACACTTTTCACACCTAGATGTCATGAGGGATAGGTTCATCTTACATTGATGCTTTGCGTGTCGTCTAACATTGCAGCTATTCGCAAATGCTTTATTACAGTACATGCATCGAAGTCTTGACACTGTTGGCTTGGGTCGCGATACCTATGGAGCTGCTGTAGGTGGCCCACCAAAACAGGTCGATAAAGATGCTACTACAGGCAATCCTCCTGAAGAAGTCGATGACACTGCTGGTACCACACACAAATAAGTCGATGACTTCGCTGGTACCATGTCCGAAGAAATCGATGGCACATCCATAAATCCTATTAGTTCTGGAACTATACAAGTTAGATGGGACGATCCGCACCTCTACTCTTTCGCCGACGGACTGGAAATCCCCACAAGGTGTCCTCTCATTTATTCACACCCATTACCTTCGCATCCCCCCTCGCCCATTTCAACCAAACCTTCTTTTCTTCCCTAAGCAACTCCTGCCAACACCTCTCTGCCCCCCGCACACCCTTCCTATCACTCACGCCCCCCCTCCCTTTTACACTTATATCCATCACACTGACTGTTTCAAACTGAAGTCATGTGTGTATATATTCCCAGGTCATTCTGTACGAACCCTTGCAGGTTTCGCCCTACATCAGTTTTTCCCCAATACACAAATAGGTTACGTAGTATATGAAGTATGTGGATTTACTTTTTGTAAGGTCTCTGTAAGGACATAAAATGATAGACTAACAACTAAGGGTAAGAAAACATTTAATTGGTTCTACATGCACTCAAAATTTATTTTACAGATTAACACATAAATGCCATAATATAAAAAAATATATTCAGCTTCTGTTNCTACATGCACTCAAAATTTATTTTACAGATTAACACATAAATGCCATAATATAAAAAAATATATTCAGCTTCTGTTTATAGTTTTTTTTAAAATGTTTTTCGCAACCAATGTCGGGATGACTTCTTGTCTAGACTTAACTCATAGATTCACAGTTCAAGGACGAGGCACACCATTTGTGGAGCAGCTGTGTATTCCTCCACACATGTTTGCAGTCAGGTTCTGGCCTGTCACAGATNCTACATGCACTCAAAATTTATTTTACAGATTAACACATAAATGCCATAATATAAAAAAATATATTCAGCTTCTGTTCATAGCTTTTTTTAAAATGTTTTTCGCAACTGATGTCGGGATGACTTCTTGTCTAGACTTAAGTCATAGATTCACAGTTCAAGGGCGAGGCACACCATTTGTGGAGCAGCTGTGTATTCCTCCACACATGTTTGCAGTCAGGTTCTGGCCTGTCACAGATATACCTCTGCTGGTCGTCGAAACATTTTGCCAGCTTGCGCATGGAAGGACATCCATACTCCAACTGCACACCGATGTTTTTAATTTCGTTTTTTCACAAGTCGCTCAGCCATTTTTCTTCTCGGTCCCCGCCACTTAAGTCTATCCTTGCAGATACTGCATCAGCAAGTAGCGCAGCACATTTTCCACTTGGTGGCATGGATTCTTGCCTACGTCCCACTCCAGTCCGTGGTGGTGCTTGGTCAGCTAGATGTTCGTCTTCTACTCGTCCAACAGTTTTCACGAATAAAGGGGTCGGAAGGAGAGTGTGTGCATCTTGGCGTAATCATCGTAGAACACTGCGATCTGCTTGAGAATGTAGCTGCTCTGGTTCTGGAAGCACTGCAGATTAAAATAAATCATGTTGCGTTGCTGTCTATGCTCGAAGACGACTAAACAGATATCGCGTATGGCCCATTGTATTTATACCCTCTGCAGCATTAAATAAGTATCTTGATGACTTTGTATCTATAACTGTACGATGCGAGTGGTTCGAGAAGTATCAGGCAGAAAGCATACATGTGTGGGGATATATTTGAATGTATAGTGAATTCGATCAGGCAGTCGATCACATTCGAACTGATACTCGTCCTGTTTACTCATGTCGAACACCATGGGCAGGGCCAAACTCCAGAAGGTATGTGGGTTCAGTATCGGGGATTGGCGGTGCCCATAATATGCATTTTGGAATTGAGCAGACATTTTATATGTCAGCACGTACTGACCATTTTCAAACTTAATGTTCANAATCATCGTAGAACACTGCGATCTGCTTGAGAATGTAGCTGCTCTGGTTCTGGAAGCACTGCATATTAAAATAAATCATGTTGCGTTGCTGTCTATGCTCGAAGACGACTAAACAGATATCGCGTATGGCCCATTGTATTTATACCCTCTGCAGCATTAAAGAAGTATCTTGATGACTTTGTATCTATAACTGTACGATGCGAGTGGTTCGAGAAGTATCAGGCAGAAAGCATACATGTGTGGGGATATATTTGAATGTATAGTGAATTCGATCAGGCAGTCGATCACATTCGAACTGATACTCGTCCTGTTTACTCATGTCGAACACCATGGGCAGGGCCAAACTCCAGAAGGTATGTGGGTTCAGTATCGGGGATTGGCGGTGCCCATAATATGCATTTTGGAATTGAGCAGACATTTTATATGTCAGCACGTACTGACCATTTTCAAACTTAATGTTCATGTCCACGTACGGATAGCTTCAACTATTCAAATATATTTTCACATTTTCTATTTGACATGTATCGAACTGCGAACAACTCACTCTCACGTTGTGCTGTCTTCTGGTCTGTAGCCCAACGATTATATATCTCGGTTTCTCGGTGGCAAAGTTGGACTTCACTCTCTAGTTGACATGCTGGCTAGCAGGCAATCCAGGGGAGGTCACGAGACTCCACGGCATGAAAGCCACACCCATTTATTTTGCCATCTTCCACATTATTCAGCATATTGATGTATTCGGTAATTATCAGCTGAACATAAGGCAGCATTCATTCGATAAAGCGTAGCTTCGGTTCCACTGTCTCCAGATTTTTCCCCGTACCCACGATGGCATTTGCGTGAATATTGGCTAGGAATAGTACCAGTTCCTGCTTCGAATTGATGATAATTTATTTGTATTCTTCGGCGAATCCCAGTATAATCGCTAGAGGAATGCAGACTTCGAATTCCCCTCCAGGGTATAGAGAAACACTGTAGTAATCTTCTATCTCCCATCCTGCCATTTTGGTTATAGACAGCTTGTTCGGTATGAGAGAAAGGTAATTTTTGTTCGCTGTTGTTATGCTGACATCTCTCGTCTGGTCTACCTCGACACCATTGAGCAAATACAAGATGCGATCGATGAGGTGGAGAATACCATTACTTGTTGTTTTCGGCGATATGAGGTTGGATCCATCTTCATTCGTCAGTGTCCCCCTGTATCGCAGTAATTACTTACAATGAAGACTGTAGATATATTAGCGCTGGACCGCTGTCCAACATTCCGATGGTAACATGTATGGTCCGATCAAAAATGGCTGGTATAAGTTTAGTTCCACTTTCGTGATGCTGACTTTGAAAATGACCAGATCGTCGATGTTTATGTAATCTTCCATGGTGATCGACCTCGAAGTCAAGATTTCGAAGTTAAATCTTGTTGGCATGTGTTAATACCTTGGTGATGTGTAGTGAACTGATTGCCTTTTTGATATACTGCTTTTTTTTATTGTCTCTTGTCATAATAAATCTTTTTCCCATCTTCTCAAATGCAAGTGTTGTGTGATTTCTTCGTTTAGAAAGTTCACCAACTCTCTGTGATGTTCGACGTTCGCCGCTGCCACCTCGTGTGCTCTCTTCGTGACTCACAAAATATAAATGATGCTTTGCGGTGCCACGAAGAATTTAAAACAGGCAGAGACCATCGGCGTAAACTCGTGCNTCACAAAATATAAATGATGCTTTGCGGTGCCACGAAGAATTTAAAACAGGCAGAGACCATCGGCGTAAACTCGTGCAGAGTATTGCTCCACCTACGGTTGAGATATGTACCGCTCGCCAAATTGCAGTTTATTCGTATCACATTAACAGGCAAGATATTTTATAGGTCGCGACGATTTGTGGGTTTTGCCTGCTTCGCATATGCGTGGCTCGAACCCCAACATCATTCTGATAGAATCTGGTTTTGTAAAGTCGATATCTTCGCTGTATCTGATGACTTTCTTCAGAGTATTGGAATTTCCATGTATTTCGAATCTTTGGTGTACCTTGCAATGNCTTCGCTGTATCTGATGACTTTCTTCAGAGTATTGGAATTTCCATGTATTTCGAATCTTTGGTGTACCTTGCAATGTCATCTAGTTCTATAGAGCCAACAGGCAATGGGAGATATTACCGCGTTTCACAAAATACACCTTGCAGTTTTTTTTCGTCGATGTTCGGTATCGCATTGTATGTTTGAAANCTTCGCTGTATCTGATGACTTTCTTCAGAGTATTGGAATTTCCATGTATTTCGAATCTTTGGTGTACCTTGCAATGCCATCTAGTTCTATAGAGCCAACAGGCAATGGGAAATATTACCGCGTTTCACAAAATACACCTTGCAGTTTTTTTTCGTCGATGTTCGGTATCGCATTGTATGTTTGAAAATCAACCAAACCTACCTACTGTTATATCGCTTGGTTTAGGATATATAACAGATAGGTTAAGATAAGGAAATTGGGTTAAGTTTAGATTAAAAGAGTTAATACAATAAATACTAATAGAGACTTTACTTTATACTTGTTGAATAAGTGATANTTAAAAAAAATTACTTGTACGAATGCACAAGGAAGCGAATACACAAGTGTCCGCAGTTATACATGTTCAACATCTGCTCCATCTTGTATTTGAAAGACAGTGTGTAATTTTTCAGGTATAGTCCGAGTTCGGGTGGTGGATACAAATTCCCAAAACTGTCATAGTGGTCTGCTCGTTTGCCACATGTCTCGTTAGTTACCTAGTGCACACAGGGCCCGGCCGTAGTTTCCAGGTTGGTTATGGCACATTCGTCATATTTGTGTTGAGGGGGCAAAGCATCACGCATGCTGGCTGTTTCGATATTTGCATTGCACCTTTGGGGCTCTGTCGACTGCTTTCGTTCTTTCGATGCTGTGTTGGAGGTTCGGACGATACAACTCGTGGCTCCAATAAGGTCCCCTAGGACACCGAGTGCNGTTGGAGGTTCGGACGATACAACTCGTGGCTCCAATAAGGTCCCCTAGGACACCGAGTGCAGGCAAATGTAGTGTAACAAATCCGCCAGTAGATGTTTTCTTTGTATTACATGCTTTTCTTCCTTTCTTCACCTCTTTTCGTTTCACTTCCGCTTGCTCTTTGCACCCATGCCCATATTCACTTTGGCCTTCATCACATCAGAAACGCCCCACACTGTTATTTCACCGAGCCTGGTATCTGAAGATTTTCTTATCTCATCTCCCCTCTGTGCAAGTATCGTGTCTGCCTGGTGTCGAACTTGTAGATTTTTGTTCAGGGAGTAAGCGATGTCATGTTGCTTGCTTGCTTCATCTAGTACGTTGATGCCCGTGTCGCTGCGTGCCAGCCTCTTAGCTGTCTTTGTTCCCGGCCCGCAGAACTTGTATCTGGGAATTTGCAGCTCGAACAGTAGATCGTTTATCAGCATATCAACGATCCTGCTTCCAGCTATGGTACTATGTCATTGAGACATCGTGGTGAACTGACTTAAAAACATATAAATTGGCTGTTTTTATACATTTTTGTTTCAGTTACACTGCAGACTTGGAAGAGTAAGGACATAAGTGCTAATGAAGCAACTGCTTTGTCATAGATGTGGTAAAGCATTTACAGTTTTGTGCAATTTGCAACTGCATGAAATAATGACCTGCAAAATGAAAAGCTCAAGTATGGCATTTCAGTGCAAACTGTGACGTCAGTTTACTTGGTCAACTTAAAATTTGCAGCACATGTTAAGTACAACATGTACTTACTGTTCCACAGTTAGCACCACATGCTGCACACTCCACAATCAACTCCGCATGCTCCACAACTAGCACCGCAAGATTAGTGGTAACATACATATAATAAACACATATTTTACTCTACCCATACCCATTACTATTGAAGATGACAGTATCCCCCCGAATCACGACATGGAAGTCTATTTCCGAATACAATGAGGTGCATCATCACAGGACGATCAAATTGTGGAAAAACATGTACTCTACTGGGCCTGCTGGAAGAAGATAATGGTCTTGAATTCGAGAATGTGTACATGTATTCCAAATCGCTCCAGCAACCGAAATACCAGCGACTGGCCCGAGTACTGCAATCCGTAGATGGCTTGGGATATTTATCTTTGCAGTGATAATAAAGCCGTCGTCCCACCGAGCGAACCATTGCCAAACTCAGTATTGATTTTTGACGATGTTGCATGTGAGAAACAGACTTGCATCCAAAAGTACTTAAGCATGGGACGGCTTGAAAAAGTAGACTGCATGTACGTCGGACAGACTTATTCGCGCATATCCAAATAACTGCTTCGCGAAAATGCTAATGCATTGGTGCTGTTTCGTATGAACGATATATATTTGTGGCATGTGTACAACCACCAATTAAATTCGTACATTACATTATCGGATTTCAAGAGCCTGTGTTCTTTGTGCTGGAAAGACAAGTATTGATTTTTTGTGATCGTAAAAGACTGCCCTCTTTATAATGGTAGATAACGACGTAGATTCGATCAGTTCATCGTCGACCGCCGAGAATGAGTTACAGAATATCGAAATTCGGGCAGAGTAGTCTCAAGCTGCGGCTTGAGAAAGACGGAGATGGAGGTTGCCTCGTAACGAGAAATTATGGAACTTGCTATGCTGGTAGAAGAATAATTCGAAATGTTGGCGAACCTAAACGATCCGAAGATGCTCTATACTGCTAAACGTTTCGTCCTCGAAACTGGCAATGGCTTCATCTCGGAATTATGCAGTGTGTTGGCTGATCAGAGTAAATTCTTTTNCGTTTCGTCCTCGAAACTGGCAATGGCTTCATCTCGGAATTATGCAGTGTGTTGGCTGATCAGAGTAAATTCTTTTGCACTTACTTATCCGAGCTCAGGGCGAATATGGATAATGTGAAGACCGAGATCGTTCGTGCTTTAATGGCAATGGACGAGCACGTAACGAGTGTTCAAAGGCAAATTACCGACATACTTAATGTGGCATCGGCACAAAATGACGAAAATATAAAATTGCTGAAAGATTCCATAGAGCATACATTCGCTAACTCGATTTCCCACCTCGCCACTAAAACAGATATTCNCGTTTCGTCCTCGAAACTGGCAATGGCTTCATCTCGGAATTATGCAGTGTGTTGGCTGATCAGAGTAAATTCTTTTACACTTACTTATCCGAGCTCAGGGCGAATATGGATCATGTGAAGACCGAGATCGTTCGTGCTTTAATGGCAATGGACGAGCACGTAACGAGTGTTCAAAGGCAAATTACCGACATACTTAATGTGGCATCGGCACAAAATGACGAAAATCNGACATACTTAATGTGGCATCGGCACAAAATGACGAAAATCTAAAATTGCTGAAAGATTCCATAGAGCATACATTCGCTAACTCGATTTCCCACCTCGCCACTAAAACAGATATTCACAACCATAGCAGGGACATATTGGATATCTGCAGCGAATGCATGGAAAGGATTGAAAATCGTTTGCTGGAGACTCATGACTAAATCTATGAAAGAGAGCAGTCACCATTTTTATTCAGTACTATGTCGGACATTGCTAGCAAAATGCATCGAGTGATACTGTCGGATCACTCGAAGAATTTGCTCTCCTGATGGAGAAACATAACATAAATCATTATTCCACGAACAGCAATCTCAAAGCATCTATGGTCGAGAGGTTCAACAGGACTCTGAAGGGCAGGATGTGAAAGAATTTCGCGGCGAACGGAAACTACAAGTGGCTTGAGCTAATGCCGAAACTCGTTCGTGAGTATGATTCTACCGTTCATTCTACCACTCGCATGAAGCTCGAAGACTTTAATGATGACCCCTGCTTCGGACCATGTATGCCGTTCATAAGAGGAAGGACCCAGACAAGCCTAAAGCCAAGGTTGACAACCTGGTCCGCTTCTCCAAGCAGAAATGTATCTTCGAGAAAGGGTTCACAGCGAGTTGGAGCCCCGAACTGTCGCGTGTGCGGCGTATACGCAACTACGCTCCGAGGACCTACTATCTCGATGATCTAGTCTACGAAGTTTCCAGACCTGTATTTGGTCGAGAAGTTGCTGAGACGACGTAATGGAAGGGCGTATGTCAAGTTGTGGGGTTTCTCAGCCTGCTACAATTCCTGGGTCGCTTAAGTGGACATCGAAAAGTGAACACACTGTGGAAGAGGATATAAAGACATTTATTCAGGGGCTTATGGGTTTCCTTATGTTGTACATTACAGAATAAAGTTAGTTTTTTTTAAAATAATATATTTTGTGTATTATTTCTTTTAAAGGTTGACGTTAAGAAAATAGTATAAATTAATTATACTTCAAGTTTAGAAGTGTCTCGTCACCAAAACANGACGACGTAATGGAAGGGCGTATGTCAAGTTGTGGGGTTTCTCAGCCTGCTACAATTCCTGGGTCGCTTAAGTGGATATCGAAAAGTGAACACACTGTGGAAGAGGATATAAAGACATTTATTCAGGGGCTTATGGGTTTTCTTATGTTGTACATTACAGAATAAAGTTAGTTTTTTTTAAAAGAATATATTTTGTGTATTATTTATTTTAAAGGTTGACGTTAAGAAAATAGTATAAATTAATTATACTTCAAGTTTAGAAGTGTCTCGTCACCAAAACANATTTTAAAGGTTGACGTTAAGAAAATAGTATAAATTAATTATACTTCAAGTTTAGAAGTGTCTCGTCACCAAAACAAAGTTTGGAAATGGACGACATGGGAGCTGTCTGGTGGTGTATGCTAAAATAAAATAACTAGCACAATCTACAGTGTTCAATACTGGAAAAAAAGATATGCGTTAAAGTCGTTATTTAGTGGCCAGTGGGCATATACCATTGCTTGGTAAGGGTGCAGGGATTATTTCTGATATGTAAGGCCAAGGATTTATTTAGAGTGGTAAGGGTAGGAAGAAGCGGGGGCGAGTGTGAGGTAAATGTTATATGTTCCTGAATTTTTTTAGAATTTTTTTATTTTTTGCGATTTTCCTTAATTTTTTTAATGATTGGGGGGTGGTGTAGGGGATGGAGTGAGATGAGGGTGGTGGCATTAGTGTATGGTTAACATTATATGTTTCTCGATTTTTTCAATTTTCTTTTTAATTTTTGCANTGATACTTGTTTATTTTATCAGTAGTCATTCTGAAAAATTAACCATTATTTTCCAATGATCAGTGCAATAGATTCACTCAAATATCAGTGATGTTTGTCAAATTCATCTGTGGTGGTACTGGAAATCAGTGTTAATTTATTTTTGTTCTATGCAACCATTTCACTTAAATTCTGGTGACGTTTAATTTTTTGTCTTAATACAGGAAATCAATGATACTTTATTTTCGATCAGTCCGACAATTTGGCTGGAATTCCGATCATATTTGTCTAATATATTATTAGTGGCAATACTGGTAAGTCGGTGATCATTTACTTTTGGTCAGTGCAACAATCTCACAGGCATTTCAATTGTTTTTGTAAAATTTATCAGTGGTGGAACTAGGAAATCAGTCAAATTATTTTTGATCAACGTGTCCATATCACTGAAATTTTAGTCATGTGTTTTTAATTTATCATTAGTAATACCGGGGAATTAGTGGTAATTTATTTTTGATCAATGCAACAATTTCGCTGGAATTACAGTCCTATTTTTGTAATTAATTAGTAGCGATACTAGAAATTGAGTCGTCAATACTTTAGATCAGTGGAGCAAATTTTTGATCAATTATATTGGTTAATCTGTCACAACTTACTTTCGGCTACTGTAATATTTTCATCGATATCAATATAATATATATCCAGAAATCAGACCTTTCAGTCAGTGCACCAGTTACACTGAAGTTTTAGACAGTATTTACTCCAAAAGGTAAGATTTGTGGTTTTTCACGAGCCATGTTAGAACTACACTGATATTTCGGTACTACTCTTTGTAGGGCGAAAATTGGCCCAGCATTCTTAATGAATACTTCAGTTTCTCTAAAAAGTACAGTAATATCTCAGTTTAACAACTTTCACTTGTATGATGAATTTTTCTGGTCCCATCAAAAGTCCTAAACTTTCATCATTCAATTTAAGAACCTGTTCAGTTTAATGACTCCCCCCCCCCTTGAATTCCAATACCGTTAAACTGAAAGATTCTGTACCTTCTAATTTTTCATCCTGAATAAAATTTTTTAGGAAGACTTTGATACCTTTGTTTGAATATAGTAAATTTTTCCCCTAACCGACAATTTGCTGAATTGCCAAATAAATGACATTCTCAGTTAATTTATGTATCATAAATATACATAAAATGTAGTGAAGGGAAAAGCATTTCAGTAAACTTTTCAATTTATGTACAACCTAATACTTGTGGCTTGGAAGAATGTTGTTTGTGATTCAATTGCACTCGCCATACTAATGTGGTGTATACTTTATCATGTAATCTAATGAAGACAAATAATACTGATTAGTTATGTTGTTACGTATAACAGCAACACTGATTTTTCTTGAAGTACAACTTATGTACAAGTCATGAATTGATAGTCATCAAATTATCATGATTCTATATACTTCCAAAATACATGCCATTATTGGTTTATGTAAGGATACATAACCGTATGGCTACAAATACAACAAATTATTGCCCAAGTGCACAAATAACCCAGACTTCAAAAACATGTTTAAATTAATAAAAAATATGCCTTTGAGAATGAATACTTTACAAATGAGCATAGCTTGTTTTGGAACTACGTATTCATAATATATAATTTAACAAGCAATATTTTGTAAAGCATTATATGGAAATTAAACACTCACATCAGTGACTAAGAACTGAAAATCAGACTTAATATTTAAGCCACACATGTTTTAAATATTGCTTACATGTAGACTACTATTTTCAGCCTGAAAATTAATACACACAATTACGTGTCTGCAGAAACTGAAAATTACGCGCACAAGCAGTTTTATCTTGTTTCAGCTACAAAGAGAATGTCAGTACAAACAAAAATATGCAACCCCATTTTTATACATCTATTCATTTCTTACTAGTTTGTTTTAGCCCTATTTTAAACTGATATAATGATAATTTTAAAATTTCTGCATCTATAACATTATTTTCTCAAGAAGTGTGAAAAACGGGTTTAAATATGTTATTTCACAAATCACAAAAAATTATGCAGTTGCATATTATTAATTTCCGATACTTCAGTTATTTTATCACAAAAATCCAGTATGAAAATCCTTAATTTACTAATTAACTTATATACAAACTCGTCTACATCACGTACTGATACGACAGCTGTACAAATATAATTATGCTCTGGCTATACATATGTGCTGTGCACAACTAATGCAATTTAAATAATATCAAGCACGCATAAGGGATTTGCTTTTTATCCCAATGACATGATTGTGTCATCAGAAACTACAAAATATTGGTGCGATGGCTGTCCCACAGAGAGGATATACAGTGACATATTGCCACTGCTTGCCTCCTTTTTCTTTTGTAACCATGACTTGGAAGTTTGTAGCATCCTTCAGCAGAACAGTTAGTTACGTTAATGCCAGCACAAAATATGCCACAGAAGAGTATTACAAGAAAATCACATAATAACCACCAATATTAAAACCTACTATCAACTAATTAACTGCAAGTTAATTGACAAACAAACACATTTCTTGCGGATACACCAGTAGTACAGATCTTATAAGGGAACAATGAGGCTGTGAACATACCAGTTACACATGTGTGGTTAGGATAATGAATGTGACAAACATTGATTTAGCATTACTCGAACTCAGATGTTGGCCATGATGAGCATATTTACTACTATTTGTAACCTGGGCTCAACAGCTGAACACAAACTGCCTCATAGAAGCTACAATTCATTGTTTTGCCACTGGCGAGTAGAAAAAAAAGTGTAATAAGCACCGAATGGTAAAAGCTGTAATGTCTATTAAGTCATGAAATTAATGAAAAGCAGGTATAACTTAATTTCCTCTAATTAAAGCATTGTACAACTTATCAGTTTACGTGCTCCCTACATTGTTATGGCAATTGTATTCTGTTTTGGTGATTCTTGTGTGGCTCCATAAAACTCACATTAATTTGCAATTACTGTATACCGCACAAGCCACAGTTAAATTATTTTCTTTTTAAATAGTTGATACCTGCCAAATGCTGAAGTTTGGAAGTAGGTATTGAATCTGCTTTGCGGCGTGAGGCGCCAGCACTTGATGCTAGCCCTCAGTGATAGGGCGTAGGAATACGTCGACACTCTTGTCTCTTGGTCCAATTTACTAATAAATTACACTTTATTTGCGAGTTCACATAATTGAGTTTTTTTGTTGCTTGAACAGGTTAACTGGTACATGAACTCACGAGACAAACTCCCTCCCTTTTCTGTACGTAGATTACGTGATACTTGGCGCGGCGATTTTGCGTCGTGGGGGGGGGGGAGATTCTTCACACTTGGTGTAGAACTACTTATCTGACACTGCGGCGCTGTCTTCCCTCGGCTGGCAACCTGGAACTGCTCTCGCACTTGGTGGGCGTCTCGGCGCCTGGCCTCGAAGTTCCTCCTTCTCGGGTCCACGCAGTACTCTGCATCTGACGAAGGCCGGCTGTCGTTGACGTCTGCTCGCGGATTCGCTCCGTCCTCCTCGGTTTCCATCGGCCGACTGCCCCACTTGGTCCTCCTCCTCGTGGTTATGTAGGCTCGATCGCCATATTCGACTTGCACCATCTCTGCACATGTCCGGGGTGCTTGTCGCGTCCCCCCTGAGTNTGCGGTCGTCCGCCTGCGAGCTTCGCCAGAGCGTGTGTTCTGACGAATAAAATATAGGGATGCAGAATGCGTCAGAGTGCAGTAAATAAATATTCACAGCAGGTTACACAACAGTTTTTTCTAGATTAGTTAACAATTATATAACAAATAGAAATACTCTACTATGATTTAAGTTGTAAGCAGAAATTTATTTATGCTAATATTTACNAACAATTATATAACAAATAGAAATACTCTACTATGATTTAAGTTGTAAGCAGAAATTTATTTATGCTAATATTTACCGCTTTACATTATTTTTATTTATTGTTAAATTAAATATAAATATGACACCAAACCACCGAGATCTTTCAGCACCACCGTATGAACAAAGTACGACTGCACAAAACCAATTCCCTNAACAATTATATAACAAATAGAAATACTCTACTATGATTTAAGTTGTAAGCAGAAATTTATTTATGCTAATATTTACAGCTTTACATTATTTTTATTTATTGTTAAATTAAATATGAATATGACACCAAACCACCGAGATCTTTCAGCACCACCGTATGAACAAAGTACGACTGCACAAAACCAATTCCCTTTTCAAGCGATAATTTTAAGAATTATGCAACAATACTAGCTTTTCCAGAGTGAAATACTGAAAGCAACTGAAACAAAAATTCTAGTAGACAGAAATATGTATTACTGTTTCTTCTAATTAGGCATACACGTCATCTGAAACCATACTTGAGGATAGCATACACTATTGTATGACGATTTTACAGATGACCTTGTGTGTCAAAATAAAATAATTTTAAAAAATCTAGTAATGGGATAGTTAACTTTTCCTTGGTTCACTGTCTCATCGGATCCCCCTCTTCTTTACACTGTTCTTCTGACAATGAAATTGCGTATACACCATTCAAATTTCTTTCATTATTTTATGTACATTTTTTCACATCTAAAACCTAAATTTGTATACTTACATGTACCTATTTCCCACATTGGTTTTTAAATAATTTAGTAATAATTTTACAAAAAATTATTTTTCAAATTGTGTTAAANACCATTCAAATTTCTTTCATTATTTTATGTACATTTTTTCACATCTAAAACCTAAATTTGTATACTTACAGGTACCTATTTCCCACATTGGTTTTTAAATAATTTAGTAATAATTTTACAAAAAATTATTTTTCAAATTGTGTTAAAAACTTTAAAAAGGCTATGAAGTTGGGGATTACCACTGTTTTATTCATAACAGTTTGTTTGCCTTGTTAATTACTAGAATTTTTGTGGTAAGACTTACTTTCGATAAAACACATGATATTAATCTACCACAATTATTGCGTACCACATTTGACATTACAAATACGTATCAAGCCAAAATTTATTCCATATGTACAACCAATTAAAAATACCTTGGCACCCAACTAAATAGTCTACATACTGCAAAAACACGAAAGCATTTTTATCGGTGATATCAAAACCAAACAGCTTGATTGATGTTCTGCTGTGTAAATGTGGGCTTTCTAAAGTCATGTTCGGTTTTGTCAACCAGAATACTTATGAGCAAGTTGTCTAATCACAACCAAATTCAAACACGTTGTATTGGAAAATTACCAAAATATGTATGGAGACCTTCAATTTCTTAGTTCGTTTATGGACATTGCAAATGACACTGCACGCAATAATGTCACTGACACTACAGACATTTATTATCTGGGAAGTTGCAGGGGTGTAATTGAATCAAATCCCTTAATATAGAAGAGTTCAGAAAGTCACATAAATTGTGTCATCCTTTTAAAGGTGCCACATGTTTTGCGCAAATACTGTGTTTCGACATGTTTGAAATCAGTGAATTTTAAACAAACTATTTTAGGTGCACAAAATCGGTTTTCACAGAAAAAATTACACTTCAGACACATCTCTTTCAATGCATTATGCATATTGCAAGCATTAATTAAAGAACTNTCTCTTTCAATGCATTATGCATATTGCAAGCATTAATTAAAAAACTTCTATATTGCCAAAAATATCAGACTGCTGTATCTTAACAATATTCAGTGTGAGTATAATTGAAGTTATTGANTATGTATGGAGACCTTCAATTTCTTAGTTCGTTTATGGACATTGCAAATGACACTGCACGCAATAATGTCACTGACGGTGAAATTTAAATTTTTATTAAATTTTTTTTAAATTCTTTTAAAGATAAAATAAAAACTAGGTACAGACTTTTATTATCTGGGAATTTGCAGGGGTGTAATTGAATCAAATCCCTTAATATAGAAGAGTTCAGAAAGTCACATCAATTGTGTCATCCTTTTAAGGGTGCCACATGTTTTGCGCAAATACTGTGTCTCGACATGTTTGAAATCAGTGAATTTTAAACAAACTATTTTAGGTGCACAAAATCGGTTTTCACAGAAAAAATTANAATCAGTGAATTTTAAACAAACTATTTTAGGTGCACAAAATCGGTTTTCACAGAAAAAATTACACTTCAGACACATTTCTTTCAATGCATTATGCATATTGCAAGCATTAATTAAAGAACTTCTATATTGCCAAAAATATCAGACTGCTGTATCTTAACAATATTCAGTGTGAGTATAATTGAAGTTATTGANGAACTTCTATATTGCCAAAAATATCAGACTGCTGTATCTTAACAATATTCAGTGTGAGTATAATTGAAGTTATTGAGCGCGACATTTGGTTTTACAACAAAATTTCCAGCAATAAAATAGCATGTGCCAACACTCAATCACTCACAGTAAAAGTTAGATTACGAAAAGTATGCACACCAGTTCAGAGCCTTGCACAGGGTAGTGATGGATCACTGAGACGCCAGTGCCACCCCTATCGCTCTCTTGCTTCTAATGCTCAAAATAGCACCAGGTAGGCGGAATATCAACTTTGGTACACCTACAAATCTGAACTATACTATGTGATTATTTTGGGATGCTGGAAGTTATCAGTTTTAGCATATTATGTTAAGAGAATCTGGAGTCAAAAAATTTAAGATTTGTCATCACAAATTCTTACAACATCACCTCCTTAGAAGTTAATTTATTAGCATATCTAGGACCCCCTGATTTTAGCAAAAATATTTTTTGTGCACAATAGATGTACTATCCTGTGTCTGCACTTGCAGCTTTATTTGGTTATTGGCTGCTTGTTTTTTTAAAGACGACATTTCTTACTTAATTCGACCAATCAGTATTTAGTCACAACACCAAAAGTCCACGATTCATAAGCACACGCCTCGACCCACAACAGTTGAAATCATCCAATCAAGGAAATTGATCTGAACCTTAGTATTTAGAAATATAACTAGTCCTAAAAACTATACCCAAATATGAAAGTAGGCTTCAAATACACAGACATGTATACAACCCATGGAAAACACTGTGAAATTAGTAGAAAAATAAATATTTTTCAAATGTGCTAGTTCTTACACTCATGTGATTAAAAAAAAACAGAAAGCAAAATAAATTATTTGAACATTCACAAATATTTACATAGTAGNTCTTACACTCATGTGATTAAAAAAAAACAGAAAGCAAAATAAATTATTTGAACATTCACAAATATTTACATAGTAGAACTTTCAAAGAAATTGAAAAATATCGAAAAAATTCGCATGCATCATTACCCAATTAACTGGGTGCATGACACCCAGACCACATTATGGTATTTAATATGTGATGACAATAAAGATTCACAGGACACTTGTGTCCAAACCTACTTTGAGAAATTNCCACATTATGGTATTTAATATGTGATGACAATAAAGATTCACAGGACACTTGTGTCCAAACCTACTTTGAGAAATTTTATGCAGATATAATATCTTTGTGAAAGGTTTTGAATGGCTAACCTTGGAATAATGACCTCAATCATAACCTGTCATCTGTCCTATTATGATTAACTGATTCTGAGGTGAAATGTTAAACTGAATTCTCACAATGTTATCAAACAACTTGCACAGAATGGTGCTGGTTTTGACTATGTCCGAGCTTTGCCATGCTAAGCAGGTCGAATGTTGAATACTAANAACTTGCACAGAATGGTGCTGGTTTTGACTATGTCCGAGCTTTGCCATGCTAAGCAGGTCGAATGTTGAATACTAAAATTAAGTTATTTATTTTTGCCTACATATACTAAATTTCCAACTTTAGTAGTGTTGGTCGAGACTCAAAAAGTTGAGTCAAACTACCAGAGATTGACTTGCCATTCGAGTTGGGTATGTTACCAACAAACATCAAGTCAGTAAACATGCAAGTGGAGTTTTGATGCTTTAAGATAGTAGGCCAAACAAATAAAGCGTCAGTGAACTTTATATGCTGACATGCCAAAGTTCGGTTATTTCTCCTCAACTTCACTTTCATGATTCGTGAATTTTATGTTTCTGACCTTAAAGGCAACATTCAGTAATATTCGGGATGTATTGCAATAACTAAATTGGAAACCGCATGGCGACAGACTTTATTACGGCAACGAGATTGTGAAGTAAGTACTCATGCAACGTAAATATAATATATAGTGGTTTGGTTTGTTTAGGTTAATGTGTACATTTTCTACATTTTGGTGTTCTGATTGTGAATCCAAGTGTTAACCCAACAGTATTACTGATATTTCTAAAAAATATGAGGCAGAATACAAACAAAAATTAATTGAAGTATATTTCGATGTATTAAATTACTATTCGGATGCTATCTGTTTTCTTCAAATGACAACGATATTCATTATCGTTAGTGATTGGTTACAGGTTTAAAATGGATTGTGTTTCTTTCATCCGTCTCATAATTCTTCTCAACTAACTGCTTGTTACGTGAGCAATATTGACGTCGTTATATCTATTAAAATACTTTGCAGCGAATTAACATAATATAAAGACAGCTTTTAGAATTCCACTTTCTTCTGTAATGTAAAGATGTTCCGCACATATGTGATGGAAGTAGTAATATGCATGCGTGTGGCCATTTTCAGCTTTTATACTCGACACGAATAAAATCTGTTTTTGTTCGAACGAAATTGGTTGAGTTGTTTTGATTTTAGGCAGACATAACCTCAAAAACCACACACTGCAATGCTCACAAGATTATGGAATGTTGTAGCACAGTTAACATACAGACCATGCATTGGCTGTATATTATCGCTTTCCATCTGGTATATCACAGTGAAGTGAGGTGCCCTGTTTTAGTGTAAAATATTGTTCTTTACCCTGCAAATATATGGCCATTCTATTATGGACTAATTTTACAGGTAATCATATTTTGCATAGGATATTGTTAAAAATATTTATCGTATAGCTTTTTGTGCCATAAACTTGATTTTGACTCGAAAATTATATACCTGACTTGACTCGAATTTCACACATTTCGACTCGACACCGTAAAATCAAACTCGCCATCCCAAATCTTTAGGACTAGGTGCATGTAATGTACAGTCTTATTTCATTTCTTTTTTTGTTTCTGTAAAATAAATGAGGTACTTAGTGAAAGAGACATGGCATCTAAAGCTCGATCAAAGCACGAACGTAATTACTTTAATGCAAATGCCAAAGAACTAAAACATTACAAAAGCAGCATATTTTTCAGAGTTCTAGAAGAAAAAAAATGGTCATCAATCGCAGAAACAAGCAATTAAACAGTAATGATGAAAATAATTTTTTGCCCCAGCGAAAAGCGTGTACATATTGGGGGTACTCTTATATCGACCTATATTTTGTTAAATACAGCAATAACACTGGCCAACAGCCATTGTGGTGCCAACGATTTTTCAACTTTTCCTGGGTAAATTTTGGGTGCAGAATCCAAAATAGCCATTATATTTCGTCTATCAGATCTAGTTTTTGAGATAGGCAACGTTTTCTATTTTGAAGTAGCTATACACACAGTCATTACTTATCACTTGAGAATTGTCTTTGATACGACTTTCTAGTATGGAGTATACTTGGACAGTCTTGCTGAAGACTCCAACAGTAGGCGGCCATCATGTGGCTATTCCATCGCCCTTGACATCGATCTTCCATAGTTTTTTATGTCCTGATGGAATCTTTCCGCCTGTTCTTCACTGCAATCACCTAGGTTATTATATGTCCATTTGTGTCTATTGTTCCGATTAATACCTTTGATATTTACGAGACAAAAGTAGCAGTCATTGTGATGGTTTCGTGGTTCCCTCCAAATCATTGGTACGCCAAACCTTAGGCACTGGCTCTTTCCAATGGTCCACTGTCGCAAATGTTCAACACATGTTTTACATACAAAATGTGGAGCCCAATATTTATCCTGGTCTCCCAAATGGACGCCAAAGTATGCCATATAAGCCTTTTCCACAAAGTGAGAAATACGTTTTCTACTTTATTTCAAAATGTAATCGCCACACAGGGGAGACTGAGTACGGTTGTACCAGGATACGAAAGTGACAGTCGAAATATTAGCCAAAATATACGGATTAGCGAGTTGTGGTAACGGCGAAAGGAGGGGTGTGCATGTCTGAATCCGTGTCACAGTATTGCGTCAGCCGCTGCGCGCTGCGTACGCTAGGATAGACCCGCATTTGTTTGCAACAGTCAAATGTAAGTATTTTTGTTCGATTTATTTTGATAATTGTTGTTACATATATACAGATTGAGTATTAAGTGTTATTTATCTATATAACATATACATTAGTAAATAAAAAGCAGTGATTACTTTGTTCATAGATTATTTCATTTTGGCATGGTGTTTGTTTTTATGAAAAAAAGTGCGTTGGGTACGGTTGTGACATTTTTTGTGGGTACGGTTGTGACATAAGTAAAAGTTGTGTTTTATTGTTTTAGATGCCCAGACAACGCTCGCGGAAGACCGAAAGGGGGAGGCAAGACATTACTCAATACGAAAATGCATATATTGAAACAAAACGAGGTGTATCTCTGCGACAAGCAGCAGAAATGTTTCAAATTAATGGAATGTCCTTGTTCAGATGTTGATACAAAGATGTTTATTTTTTTGTTGAAGAACACATTGGCGTGTTTTTATTTCAAAGATTTTGATGTTACGTTTATTAATGTTTTATTTTTAATCTTAAAGAGTT
>NQII01007281.1:43283-97993 GCA_002778355.1 Clitarchus hookeri | reverse complement strand
GAAACGAATTTTAAAGAGATGTTTAAAGGCATCAGCTCTTGGACCACTCTTGAGGTATACACACTTTGACACATTTCTTCAAGTGAATCGTCCAAAAGGATGTGTCAAAGAGTGAATCCCTCAAGAGTTGTCCAAGGACTGGTCCCTGTGGCGTGCAAGTTTTTACATGATTTGACGTGTGAAATGGTTGTTCAATAAAGAGTATGATATATTTTTGAAGGTGTTTTTCTGCAACCTATGAATATGAATTCTACATTCTACATTCTACATTTCTTGTGCTCGAATTTTTAAAATTAGCATTTCTTATTTTGGATTAACGTTATCTTTCATTCCCACTATCCGTATGAGTGAATCTCGCTTACTTACGAGGAAGTTAGAGTAATAACGAAGAAAGGTGAAACGTGAGTTNAACAGTCCCCTGTTGACATGCAGGTTCCATGGATTCATGAGGATGTCTCCATATCCGTACACGTCCATCCGCCCGATACAATTGGAAACGAGACTCGTTAGAACAGGCAATGTGTTTCCAGTCATCAACAGTCCGATAGCGGTGTTGGCGGGCCCAGGCGAGGCTTCAAGATTTGTGTCGTGCAGTCAACAACGGTACACGAGTGGGCCTTCGGCTCCGAAAGCCCATATCAATGATGGTCAGCTGAATAGTTCGCCAACTGGCACTTGTTGATACCCCAGCATTGAAATCTGCGCCAATTTGAGAAAGGGTTGAACGTCTGTCACGTTTAATGATTCTCGTCAGTCGTCCTTTGTACCGTTCGTTCACGATCTTTTTCCGGCCGCAGCGATGTCGAAGATTTGATGTTTTACAGGATTCCCGATATTCACGTTAAACTTGTGAAATTGTCGTAGGCGAAAATCCCAATTGTATCGCTACCTCGGAGATGCTATGTCCCATCTCTCGTGCGCAAACTATAACACCACGTTCAAACTCACTTAAATCTTGATATCCTGCAATTGTAGCATCAGTAACCCATCTAGCAACTTTGCAAGACAGTTGTTGCCTTATATAGGCGCTGCCGATCGCATCGCGTTACTCTGATTGATTCCATACCTCTGTTATTTGCATACGCATGCCTAACAGTTTTTTAGCTCTCCATTGTATATGTAGTGATGGCAGCTGGTTTGGAAACTAAATCAGAAGGCCACTACACAGATTTAGGGTATTGCAGGTGTTATCCAGCATCCTGCAATCTGGCTCGAGACTTCGTTAGATAATAGCTTGTCGGATAAATTATGTCCTCCACATATTGTAAAAAATCGTCTTTAACTGTCTTCCAAGCACACATACAGCATAATCGGGTATTATGGCAGAATTAAAAACGGCCGGAATTTCCTTATACAGAATATGTCTTGCATCCATAGGCTCACGTCTTTTATAAATATACAGAATTAATATAGAAGAATACCCCAATTTAAAGGTCTATAATATCAAAACCAAAAGAATGAACCATGGAACTGGGAAGTTGTTTACCATATGATCATAAATATTCAATGTGACCAACACGAGCGGTGCGAACGACCAATTCGCGATAATCGAACACGTTCTACACTCATGTCAGCATTTCCGGTGTTACGGTTTGGATGGCGTCTGTAGTTCTCGTTGTGAGGTCTTCAATGTTAGCCGGCAATGGTGGATGAAACACTTGTTCCTTTGTGTACCCCCATAGAAAAAAATCGCAGGGTGTAAGATCCGGGCTTCTTGAGGGCCAGTGATGAAGAGCCTGGTCGCCAAATGCGTCTCGACCAATCCAGCGTTGCGACAACGTCTCGTTCAAGTATCCGCGAACATCTAGGAGCCAATGGAGTGGCCCACCATCCTGCTGGAAAATGAAGTCCTCCGCCTCCTATTCTAGCTGAGGAAACAACCACTCTGTAAGTATGTCCAAATAAGGGATTCTAGTAACAGTGGGCTCGTGAAAAAAATAAAGGGCCGAAAACTGTGTCTTTGTGTACAGCGCAAAACACGTTCACTTTGGGGAAGGCCGCTCGTGTTCGGTGGCTTCATGTGGAGACTCCTGACTCCATATCCGAACATTGTGCTGGTTAACCTTGCCATTTGTATGAAACGTCGCTTCATCACTAAAAACCAGCTTAGACATGAAGGCATCTTCTACCTCGTTCTGGGCAAGAACGAACGCGCAGGAATCACATCTCAGTTCTTTATCCCTTTCTGTAAGAGCCTGTACAAACTGTAACCTGTATGGTTTGTACAGCAATGCCTTTCGCAACACTGTCCATACCGTCAATTGAGGGATCTGCATTTCCCGACTAGCTTGTCGAGTTGATTTTCTCGGGCAGGGAACGAACGCTGGTTGAATCCGTTGCACATTCTCTTCGGACACACGTGGCCGCCCGGAACTTCTACCTCAGTAAAGGCACCCTGTGTCACGGAACTGACGAAACCAACGTACGATACTCCACCTATCAGAAGGACGACGTTCGTATTTGCAACGGAATTCACGCTGAACAGTCGTAACCGGTTCACATTTAGCAAACTGAACAACACAGAACGCCTTCTGTTCCGTCGCCATTGTGATGCGGACTAACACACAACATACGCTCATAGTGAGACGACAGACGCTCCCAGTGTCGTCTATCGGCACATAAAGTAAACATCAGACCATCCCCTTCACATTTACGTGTCGAATGCGACCTGGCATCCCCTTCACTGCCACAAACNGCCCGGAACTTTTACCTTTGCAAAGGCACCCTGTGTCACGGAACTGACGAAACCAACGTACGATACTCCACCTATCAGAAGGACGACGTCCGTATTTGCAACGGAATTCACGCTGAACAGTCGTCCTCGATTCAGATTTAGCAAACTGAACAACACAGAACACATTCTGTTGTTCCGTAGCCATTGTGATGCGGACTAACACACAACACACGCTCATAGTGCGACGACAGACGCTCCCAGTGTCGTCTATCGGCACGTAAAGTAAACATCAGACCATCCCCTTCACATTTACGTGTCGAATGCGACCTGGCATCCCCTTCACTGCCACAAACCGAGACTTACGAACGCCATCCAAACCGTAACACCGGACATGTTGACAAGAGTGTGGAACGAGTTTGATTATCGCGTATATGTCGTTCCGGCCACTCATGGGGGTCTCTTTGAACATTTATGAATGTATGCTAACCAATTTCACGGTTCCGCGGTTCATTTGATTGGTCAATCAAGGTTGTAGGTTGTTTGGTTTTGTTATTATAGATCTTCAAAGTTGGGGTATCCTTATATACTCATACTGTATCTATTTATTTGAACCTGCTAAATTACGAGAACTGTGTGCAGAAGGCACTACTAGAATTTGTATTGTGGTATACATCTGCACGAGGACTTCCATTTCTGGAGTAAAACTGTTATGTGTTTTAGTTCCCCCAATTCATAAATACTATTGACACCTGATGCTGATGTAGAGACCGCACACACACACGCAAACACACGCTCACATGTCCCTTTTCATACGGGCAAAGTCACATGGCAGTGTGGCGAGTCTCTGGTGCGGTGGGGGATATCCTACTACAGCTCACAAATGTGTTATGTTTAATTGAGTGCACAAGGACTTATAAAAACACTGTAATTTGGTTTGCGTAGGAAACAGTTTTTAACGGTTTTGTAATTATTGTGTTTGTGTTTTTTACTTTAGCATATCATCACAGTGTATTTTTTTTCTCTACTACACTTTCTACAAGTAAAAATGGTTTCTGTGGATAAAGAGATTCATATCCGACCACTGGCAGTTAGAAATATTGCTACATGTAAACTAACAGTATGGATATTTTTCCTTGCTGCCAAATTTTTTATAGATACTGTATTTAAACTTGAGAGTAAATGGTTTTAATGCGATGCGTGACTGTGCGTTATTGAGGGGAATGCACATGATACTTCACTGTGCCTATCGCATACTGCAGGGCAGGAAGATGGCTTTAACTCCATTTTGGGTTCCTCGCTTTATGATAACTTCATGTAAAGTTGCATAATACATCCGTAAACAACACAACATTTTTTCAACATGAGTTTTAAACAAATATGTGCTGAGGGAGCAAGCTAGTTACTTTTAAGGGGTAAAAGGAGAAGGAGGTGGGGGGTGTGCGTTTGGTAACTGATTTTTCGGTAATATTTATTCAGAGCAACGCTCTTTTTATACTTTTGTCTTGTGATGTATTTTTCCTATATAGAGTTTTACAGTATTTTCGGTATCTNCGAGCAACGCTCTTTTTATACTTTTGTCTTGTGATGTATTTTTCCTATATAGAGTTTTACAGTATTTTCGGTATCTGAGCCTTTCGCTTCAGATATACACCTGCCTTTCGTTGAATGGTGTCGGTTTTGCAAAGCTGGACCAATACGTTAACCCTTTCGGTCACAGTGTCCTCTATCTGGGATGTTGCATATGAAGTGGCTTGAATGGTCTGCACTGTACACAGCAGAACAAACCGTCCAATGAGAAGGGTTTCCTATGGGTGGGATACATCATTCGCAGCGGAGACTATGTTCCGTATCCTCATAAACCACTGCTGCCAGTAACATAGATCACAGATAGATGTCAATTGGTCCCGACGTAAGACAAAGCGTTGTCTGGATATCAGTACAGTTCCGAACAAAAGATTGGTTTGTTGCAACGCCTGATATTTTTTTTTTCCTGAAACGGTTAAATTTTATTGGTTGCATGATTGAGTGGAGATTCAACAGTATGGTTTTCCCTCNCCAATGAGAAGGGTTTCCTATGGGTGGGATACATCATTCGCAGCGGAGACTATGTTCCGTATCCTCATAAACCACTACTGCCAGTAACATAGATCACAGATAGATGTCTATTGGTCCTGACGTAAGACAAAGCGTCGTCTGGATATCAGTACAGTTCCGAACAAAAGATTGGTTTGTTGCAACGCCTGATATTTTTTTTTTTTCCTGAAACGGTTAAATTTTATTGGTTGCATGATTGAGTGGAGATTCAACAGTATGGTTTTCCCTCNATTTTTTTTTTCCTGAAACGGTTAAATTTTATTGGTTGCATGATTGAGTGGAGATTCAACAGTATGGTTTTCCCTCATTCGGGCTAAAAATGCGCAAATATCCTTCGACAACCCGCTCTCGTTATGAATGACACAGGTCTTCTGACGCAGATGGAATACAATTTGAGCCACAACAAAACCATTTCCGTTAAGATTCACAGAACCTGGGACAATTCTTTGACGTGATTGACCTGTCACGATGGTCGATCATCTAGAACCCTTGGTGCTGCGAAAAGTAAACTCGTATGCTGTGGCAAAGGAGACTGAATACGTTTTAGTTTAGCAGGCCAAGGTCCAACAACTATGTAGATTTTCGCATGTCTCTGCAAGTTATCTCNGACTGAATACGTTTTAGTTTAGCAGGCCAAGGTCCAACAACTATGTAGATTTTCGCATGTCTCTGCAAGTTATCTCTCCTAGCAAATGTCATGGCAAAATTTCTGCTGTTTTAAATCACCCGATCTATATTCATCGCACATCCATACTTTTGGTCAATGAAAAAAAAGCGTTAGAGTATTAGCATGTGTACTGCGGTATTTCCTTTGCAAATAAAGTTATTGGTGAACGTAATAATTTTTNAAAGCGTTAGAGTATTAGCATGTGTACTGCGGTATTTCCTTTGCAAATAAAGTTATTGGTGAACGTAATAATTTTTTAAAATATAGGAGTTTATATTACAGTATATAATGAGGTTGCATATTTACACGGATACACGATTGTACATATTCTATAACTTAGTAAGGTGAGGATTTCACACTGGTATACTTAATGACCTCTGCACATTCAGAAGGTATTTCTACGTCATTCTACGTCAGACTTCTGATTAATAAAGTTAATGTTTCTGTCACAATCCATGCAAGAATGACCACGAATGGTAAATATCACATTGACACTATCAAACCTATGTCTGTTATTAAAAACACGATACAAGAAACCAAAGAGACTATATTTTTCTTTTCTGATCAGAACGAGTCACAAAAATAGCGAGTTCACTCACTTCTGGATCAAGAAATTGGAAAATAAAATCACACAGCATGTACGTAACTTCGTAAGATACTTTTATGGCGATTGTTTGATAGCACAAATCAAACATGGTATCTTGGGTTGATGAAGTATAAATGTTGAAATTATAGCGAGACAGTGGACGCTTGTAATAAACCTCACTTGGTGTTATTTTTGGTATGCTCACCTTTTTGGTAGTCCATGCAGATGGCTTCAAGGGTTTTGGTATTTTGAGAATGATATATAACTACTTTTTTCGCTTATAAAAATATTTGTAGAACACAAAGGTAATTAATTCATTGTGTTTATTTAGATCTTGTAAGCCTATATCACTTTGCAGCTTACGAATATCTTCTCCATCTTTAAGGTTACCCAGTTTTATTTTCAGTAGCTGCTCACCTAGTTAATGCTCATAGCAAATGCTGAACGTCTCTGTTCTGCAGTAGCCAAAACCAAAGTAATGTTGTCAAAAACATATATCTATAAGAGCTGTATAACACATTAATAATTAAGTATCTCTAATTGAAAATGTGGATGTTTGTTTGAATAATTTTAATGTGTCATCAGAAAGCTGGCTTGGTCCTTTGTTGTCACTTTCATGGACATCTTTTGTCACAATGCCCTTATTGACCAACATGGACTGCAGTGTTTGTACTCGTCGGGGAGTAATGTCATGCAATGAAATAAACTCTTTGTAAAACAAAAAAACAGGCACATATGTTAAAACTCCATTACTAACCATTGTTACATTTAAAGAAAAAGAGTAAATGTGAAGGTCNGTTACATTTAAAGAAAAAGAGTAAATGTGAAGGTCATTTGAGTCATTCGTTTTGTTTCTAGACCGATGCCTTTTAACTAAAGTTTAAGTAATCAAGCCACGTAGATATCGATTTTGTTCGTTGTAGTGTTTCATGTTAATGAATTTGTAGCCTCGACGGTTTTCGAAACACTTAAGAGACAAGTGCAGTGACAAGAATGGCCCAACGCATGTATTTGTGCCAAATAACCTATTGTTCACATCGCTCCGCACGGGACTCTCTGAAAACAAACAGTAAACATTCAGAGGAGAAAGGGACATGGTTGTAAGGCAAAATAACGTACTGCCAGCTNACTCTCTGAAAACAAACAGTAAACATTCAGAGGAGAAAGGGACATGGTTGTAAGGCAAAATAACGTACTGCCAGCTGTGCTACCAAACATAAGTGCACCCTCATTGTTGTTCTCAATCTCACTAGCGCCGCGCATTGCATTTCCACAATACGGCATTTATAAAAAAAGCCCATATCTCTGTCACTTTAATGTTTTTTTTTTTGCATTACATCCTTTTCTAGTCGAAAACTTACTACTTTTCACCAATAGATGGCATTGCTGACCTGAGATTTTTATTTTGTAGGCAATAGTTTTCCCACATAATCCCCCTTCCCCCGTAATAATTATTTATACTCTACTTGCAGATATTACGTGTGTTTGTCTTCCATTTTGAGATATACCACCATCTGAAAAAGTACAGCTTTTACCACATCTTCGGAACAAATTTGTCTAAGGCTTATAAATTTGGTACCCATGTAGTGCTGACATTAACCTGTACAGTTTATGCACTTTTCAAATGCGTGCTTCAAATATCGGGAAGTAATCAGCCGATTCCCACCAAATTGGCAATTAAGTAGTACCGAGGTCCTTAAGTCTGACTTAAGAGGGTGACAGATGCCAGATCCTGAAAAGTAGTTACTGGTTCCTAAGAAAACTATAAACAGTGTATTCTTCTATGCTGTAAATTAAGAAAATAATACAACATATTAAATGTTATCTTTCCTTCTCCCCTCAAATTTTGTAATCCATGGAAAATAACCACCACATTATTTTTCTACGTACAATACTATAAACATTGATGCTGATTACGTTTCGTCAATACATGCTATATTGTCATAATGGTAGAAGACGCGATATAGAAATAATGATTCACGGTTTTTAAGCAAGGGTTTTGTCGAGTTGAAAAGAAAATCTGAAGGCAATTATATATTGTCAATGCATGTAGAATATCGGAAAATGACTTCAAAATTCTATAAGAAACGATTTTATGTTTTCTTGCAATAGTCAAAATAGTTAAAACTCAAAATATTCTAAATTTTTCAACGACATTATTAAACAAAAATTATTAATAATTTGAATTTGAAATATTTATTTCAAGTACAATTTTAACAGGCAGTTCGAAAATTTATAAAACAACAAAAAATAGTTGCATTGCACTGTATGAAATGAAACTTTCTATTGTTAAAATATTGGTCATTCAAAAAAACTGCACATTTGTTGGCAGTGAACAGTACATTACGCAGTTAAGTACGCAAAATACAATTTCTTCAAACCACAACTACCGACACGATACCATTCTTCAATATTTTCTTACGGTTATTTCTGAGTTCCTGTTTTTANTTCTTCAAACCACAACTACCGACACGATACCATTCTTCAATATTTTCTTACGGTTATTTCTGAGTTCCTGTTTTTAAGAAAATAATACATTCTGGATATCTCTAGTTTCAGTTTCTTTATGACATATTCACTGATTTGCTTGACTTAGTTTTCAGGGTCAACAAGTGGCATGGGTATTTATATATTATTCTCCATNTTCTTCAAACCACAACTACCGACACGATACCATTCTTCAATATTTTCTTACGGTTATTTCTGAGTTCCTGTTTTTATAAAAAATACTACATTCTGGATATCTTTAGGTTCAGTTTCCTTAGGACATATTCACTGATTTGCTTGACTTAGTTTTCAGGGTCAACAAGTGGCATGGGTATTTATATATTATTCTCCATTNGACATATTCACTGATTTGCTTGACTTAGTTTTCAGGGTCAACAAGTGGCATGGGTATTTATATATTATTCTCCATTATGTGCATGTACTTTGGGATCTTTTATTTGTTACATTCATACATATTGGATGGAAATAATTATAAAATGATAAAGGGACAGCACAATTTTCTCATCTGGCCATACAATGTAAATTATTTTTATTCAAAATAATAACCATAATCAGTATGAGGAAAAGTAAACCAAAATTATTGACATTTAAATAATAAATTTAGTCCAGCAGTTAGTTTTTTATACTTTTATTCCAATTCCTTATCATTTACAAATTGTAACGATTTTATATCGTACACAAAACATTATTCTTTCACATTCATTTCTAATCGTAAATCTGGGCTATTTTGCACCAACAAGAATATTTTGAACTATATGAGTTTCTGTAATAGTGTGAAGGCGTAGCAAAACTTAATTTGGCTGACTAGGTTTCATATTTAAAGTTTAAAATTATATGACATGTTTAAACATGCATTCACCAAATGGCGTGAAAAGAAGTATTTTAAGTAATGCAAGCAAACCTCGTTTATGTAACGTTTAACCAACTTACATGTAAAAGTCGCATATATTGTTTGATTTCCAAACAATAAAATGAGGAATGCCTATTAAGAAGAGTAGCTTTATGAGAGGCGATGGCTGCTATGTGTAGCGGCGTGAACATGTCCTATACTCAATGCAGAGTCGCAGGACGTTCCCTTCACCAGGTCATCCACCGACGCCGTCACAACGCGGAAGTTGACCTCACTGGTGTTGAAGGAACCGGTCATCAACTTCTGGAAGCGGCACGACAACCCCCAGACAGTCTCCTTGCCCAGCTTGTCCTGCACCACCTTCATCCCGCTCACGAACTGCAGAGCTTCTTCGTCCTTCACCAGCTCCACGAGGTTCTGACTGGTGTACGGCAGACGGGAGTTCCAGCAGTTCAAGGTCGTGTTGGACAGCAGGTTGAAGAACAGGACCGAGTTCTTGTTCATGGTGGTAGCAGCCGTCTGCGAGGGCCTGTCCCCCTCGGACTCGGTGAAGAGGCTCGCCTCTGCGTCAGTGTCGTTCGAGAACAAGGACTCGTTCCTGAGGACGGAGGCGCGCACCCAGGTCTCCTTGTAGCTGGCCAAGCTGTTGAAGTAGAGAGTGCGGTCGTCGTCTATGAGTGGTCCTAGCGCCAGCCCCAGGACTCCGTCCGTGAGGTTGAAGGACTCGCCGACGATGGTGAAGCTGGAGGCGGAGGGGTAGGGCCCGAAGTAGCTGCTGGCGATACGCCAGGACTTGCCGCGGTTCGCGTCGTACACGACGAGGGCGTGCGCTGTCACGTCGGCGACGTAGGCGAAGCTGTCCCTGCACTTGCCGGTGCTGTGATCGCGCACGTCGGCGGCGATGGTGATGAGCAAAGAGTTGGTGCTGAGGTCCTGCTGAGGTATGCGGTAGCGGCTCACCAGCTTGTCGGTGAGCGCGTCGAAGACGACGATCTGCGGCGGGCAGATGCTCGTGAACTTGGAAATCACGTCTACCACGCCGTTGTCAATCACCCACNAAATCACGTCTACCACGCCGTTGTCAATCACCCACAGCCGCCCGCACGAGTCCAGCTGCAACACACCAACACCAGTCAACACGCCAGGTACTTATTTCTAAAATGGCGGCAATGTTTTACTTTTAGGCTAATATGCTATATTTCGGGAACCAATTATCAGATTGAAACTAAAATTGAACCATTGAAATGGCATTATTATGTAGGCATTGCATTTAGAAACCGATAATGCCATTTATCCATAATTTGTGAAGATATCGCAAATTGAACCAAATATAAAGATTTTCTAACATACCTCAGGAAACATCTAAAAAATTAAAACCCATTTTGGTACGTTGATCGTGCATGATGCAAACATTGAATTAAGAAACCTATGATACTGTGTTTTCCGTAATTTTGTAATAAAGTGAAAATTTAAAGAGTAAGCTTATACATTATACCTCGGAAATCTTTTAACAGATATAAACCAAATTTGGTACCTTGGCAGTGGATTGTGTAAGCATTGAATTTAACAACTGATAGTTTTATTGGTCCACCATTTTGTAAGATAGTGCAAATTGAGGAAACGAAGATTTTACACGATATATCAAGTACCATTTAACCTATTTAAACCAAATTTGTTTATTGACAGCGCATGATGTACAAATTGAATAGCTAAAATGTTATAAACATAACTTTTGGATGATAGTGCAACATGAAAATAAAGCATTTATGTTATATCTCTGTAATTACACCATCGATTCCTGCCATATTTTGCATATATACGTAATACAATTATAGGCCATGTTCATATATGCGGTTTAAATGGATAAGGCACCTATTAAAATGCTGGCTGTATATCTGTTATTATTTTTTGTCTAATTTCGACCAAACTTGGTATACTGAAATTATCTTTTACAAGTGTCAAATGCATTAATATATAGCCTTTTTTCTACGCCTTTTTGTAAGATAAAGCCACATTAAAATAAAGTGTAAATGTTTTATTTCGGGAAACAATTATCCTATTCCTACTAAATGTGGCAATTAAGTAATACTATGGCAGTTCATGTAAATTTATATGTTTTAGTGGGTCAGATAATTATTTTCAAAATGTTGGCCATAAAACAATTTATAATACTACTCTATATATTTACGAAACAATGTAACAAATTTCAGCTTATCTTTGATTCTAGGAGTATCTATTAATTTCATAAAAATTTTTTTATAAAGAGTCTATATTGTCCCCCATTTTTTAGGATAGTGCAACACCAATAAGTACGGTTTTGTCATATCTCGGGAAACAATAAACCAATTCCTCCCAAATTTTGCAACAAGTAATGCTATGGTAGACCATATAATTAGATAGGCTATGTGGCAAGAGAGCAAGGCGTTTATTTACAAAAAAGTACCTATACAAAATTTTTGCATTGCATGCTATATCTACGAAACAATGGAACCATTTGCAATGTAAAATTGTATGTTAAAAGTATATATGCAAGCATCAAATGGCAAGCATCAAATGAGCAAATAGAAAAACTCATTTGTTCAAAGTTTTGGAAGATAGCACCACATGAAAAATTTAATTATCCTCTCCTTCAGGAAACTATTGACTGACACCCTCCAAATTCGGGCGACAAGTTATGCATTTGTACTCTACCTAAATTTGTATTAAGGATGTGGTCACAAATTTTGAAGATCATGTTAGTATGCCACATGTCCGAAACAATTTCAACCGACACAATATGTAACAGTGTCTTATAACAAACATAAAATTCGTTCTGCAGTAGTGAAGATACCACCACATGATAGTATGGATATTTTTTGTCATATACCCTATCAACCGATTCTCACCGAAATGTTCATACTAGTAGTGCTTACAGTTCCTCTGGATTTATTTGCACTATGGCTGCAATTCAATTAATTTATATAAGTTTACAATATATCTATTAAATAATTAGCCATATTTCAATAGCTATTACAATCATCATATATACCCATAGAGAGCATGTTTTACGACGTTTTGTGTGATTGTATAAAATGAGAAACTAAAACTTTAATGCCATATCGTGTGAACCGGTCAAGCTATTTCCACCAAAGTCTGCATACAAGTAGTGTTACGATAGGCCATGAAAAATTACGTGATTTTATTGACTCACACACTTGTCATCAGAATTACATATCTGTAAGTATTTGAAGTTGGTAATCCTAGTCTACAAAAACATAAGACTGATTACTATTGAGGTTATGCTCGGAATCCTACCTCCATGATGTAGTTGGTTGCCTGCCAGCTGGCTGTACGAGATTTTCTGTGTTCGAGTCCCAGGTAAGGAACGTGCTTTGTGTTCGAGTCCCAGGTAAGGAACGTGCTCTGTGTTCGAGTCCCAGGTAAGGAACGTGCTCTGTGTTTGAGTCCCAGGTAAGAAACGTGCTCTGTGTTCTAGTCCCAGGTAAGAAACGCGCTCTGTGTTCGAATCCCAGGTAAGGAACGTGCTCTGTGTTCGAGTCCCGGGTAATGCACGTGTGTATTTTAACTGTCTCACTAGTATTCCATCTCTAATGATATCGCTATCAACGAGATGTCAAGACCCACCTACCATCTAACCTATTAATAACCACTTAAAAATTATTTGCATCCATATAGGGACAGTAGGCTCATTATATATATTTATAACTTCTTGTTATCCTTTCGTTTAAACAAACAGGTAAGCATGGCAGGCTAGTGGGAGCATTATCACAAAGTTGTCCTCTCCTTATTCACGAATGTTTGCTGTATTTTTCTTCCTTCCTGTTTAATCGTGACACTAACGCGTAAGGCTGTAAAACGTTAAAAATTAAAACCTAAATTGACAAGGTGCTGTAAGAGTCAGTTTTTGCTACCCAGTTTTATTATTTCGAGTTAAACTAGGGTATGTGTTCAATGTTATAGCTAACAGAACTGTCAACTGGGACACGATAGTTATACTACATTTACAGAATATTGCCGTATATGATATATTCACCTCAGGATCCACGAGTAAAAGCCATTGCTAACGATCCAACTCAGATTCGTCCCAATCCTCCCAGTTTGAAAATCACCAGCCGCTATTTTACACTTACGCTTAGAACAAACTTAATTTTCAGGTTTCATTAATAAGAAATTTGTGTTCGCGAACATTTTCACGTTCTTGCCAGGGATTGTCCAGAAATATCGCCCATAGAGTGTGTATTTTATTTGATCTGTCTGATTTTCGAACTTGTAAACTGCAAAGGTGGTATATATTTAGCATGAAATTAGTTTGAATTATATCTGTAGGTAAATTAAGGTAGATGCCAAAGTGAAGTAAATGTATCAAGACATATGTAAGGAAGGTTTATGTAAGTTAGGCTACAAAATAAAAATTTTAAACGAAAGGTGGTAGTCAGTTATGCTTTTTTGTTGGTAATTCTTAGTCGATTTGTATATTCATTAAGCCATCAAAAGTGTCGGTAGGTAACTGAATACGAAACACCTAAACTAAACTTTTCACAAAATGTCATTTATATTATCACACTCCTGTCGAAGGATTTCATCAATATGTTAGCTTTAAAATCCAAGCACTTTAGTTTGTTTGTTTAGTTTATATTTGAACTGAAAATAAGTGGTGTTCATGCAGTAGCTACTCGTATTAAATATGAGCATAAATGTTATGCCAGTGGCAATTTAAAAGTTTAGTTCGAATTTCGAATTTTACGGTTTTGTCTATCCTTCACAAAATTTTATAGACGAGTGTATTATTTATAAGAAATTTTATGTTACCAAACATTAAAATACTATGTACCTTCAGCTATAAATTGTTATACTCAGGTTTGGTAAAGAGGACTTTTTTTTTTTNTTTTTTTTTTAAAGTATTTTAGGTGTGGGTTGATTTCTCTTTGTCACCTGTGATTTGTATTCTGCATTTTGGTTTTCTTCCATTGTTATTCTCGGTCTTGTACACATGTGGGCTGGAATGTAAACAATGTGTCATGATAAATAAATATATGTCACATTTGTTTCCCAACAGTTTTTCGAAGCAGATTGTTTGTATAAAGTGGTGTTTTATTTCTTGTGAGATAGACGTGTGCTATGCATTAATTGTAAGAAACGCTGAATTTTGTCCACTCGTCGTCAAATTTTCGTACGAATTTATTTGTGGGTTTTATAAGTAGATGTCTAAGTTTTTGAACACTGTTGCTTTGCTTCTTTCCAAAATTAAATTTCGTCCATATTTGAAACCAACCTTCAGTAGTAATTTAATGTAATATGTATGTGGTAGTTTCTTACTTACAGTTCAACGAATAAAAAACCCATGGCCTCTTAAGGTGTTAATAAAACTGTNTATGTATGTGGTAGTTTCTTACTTACAGTTCAACGAATAAAAAACCCATGGCCTCTTAAGGTGTTAATAAAACTGTCTCTTAATACAAACCATCCAGTAGACCTACTCTACACCTCTTAACAATTATGACTGATTATTGGCACCAATAATATCACGTAAGAAAGGAAATCACCATGCAAAAGCTGCATGAGCTAGGCTTCAGTGAGTCAGACTAACTAAGGCGGTGACTGTTGCAGAGGGTCAGCCCCCAGCCAAGTGTCGTCACTTCACATGTCATGCAGAGTCCTGGAGGAGAAGTGCCTGGACTCACCTGGGTCCTGAAGACGGAAGTGAGGCTGTCACAGTTTCCTTGGCGGTTCCACTCCCAGTTAGGGTATGGCTCCAGCAGCGGGCTGGCAGGGTCGGCATCCTTCCCCTGCGTCTTGGACAGCACGTAGAGAGTCCCGGGAGTTCCCGGTTTGAACCGGGGTGTCGTCACGAACACCTTCTGCTCGGAACCTGCACACACACGACNAGAGTCCCGGGAGTTCCCGGTTTGAACCGGGGTGTCGTCACGAACACCTTCTGCTCGGAACCTGCACACACACGACCCTAGGTTACACCTTCTATAGGTTATTCACCGTAAACTGAGAACCTTTTAAAGCCCTGTTTGAAATCTACTTACATGCATATAAGGTATTCTTCCGCCATNATTCACCGTAAACTGAGAACCTTTTAAAGCCCTGTTTGAAATCTACTTACATGCATATAAGGTATTCTTCCGCCATATGTAAAACTAACAATACGACGGACCTGGTCACAATATTGATGTGCTAGTCAAGTGAAAATAAAAAATTAATAGAAAAAATAATATAGATTACAAATGTGCTAATTCTTACATTCATATGAATTAAAATAACAGAAAGGAAAATAAATAANGAAAAATAATATAGATTACAAATGTGCTAATTCTTACATTCATATGAATTAAAATAACAGAAAGGAAAATAAATAAATTGAGTAGTCACAAATGTTTAACTTACACACTTAATTAAATATGAACACGTGGAACTACGCCCCGTTCGTTGTTACCAACTGTACCGGGCGTCGCCAGTCCTTGTCCGTCGTTACCAACTATACCGGGCATCGCCAGTCCTTGTCCGTCGTTACCAACAGTACCGGGAGAGGCCAGTCCTTGTCCGTCGTTACCAACTGTACGGGGAGTTGCCAGTCCTTGTCCGTCATTACCAAAGTACCGGGAGTCGCCAGTCCTTGTCCATAGTTACCAACTGTACCAGGCGTCGCCAGTCCTTGTCCTTCGTTACCAACTGTACCGGCCGTCGCCAGTCCTTGACCGTCATTACCAACTGTACCAGGCGTCGCCAGTCCTTGTCCGTCGTTACCAACAGTAATGTGAGTCGCCAGTCCTTGTCCGTCATTACCAAAGTACCGGGAGTCGCCAGTCCTTGTCCATAGTTACCAACTGTACCAGGCGTCGCCAGTCCTTGTCCTTCGTTACCAACTGTACCGGCCGTCGCCAGCCCTTGACCGTCATTACCAACTGTACCAGGCGTCGCCAGTCCTTGTCCGTCGTTACCAACAGTAATGTGAGTCGCCAGTCCTTGTCCGTCATTACCAAAGTACCGGGAGTCGCCAGTCCTTGTCCATAGTTACCAACTGTACCAGGCGTCGCCAGTCCTTGTCCTTCGTTACCAACTGTACCGGCCGTCGCCAGCCCTTGACCGTCATTACCAACTGTACCAGGCGTCGCCAGTCCTTGTCCGTCGTTACCAACAGTAATGTGAGTCGCCAGTCCTTGTCCGTCATTACCAAAGTACCGGGAGTCGCCAGTCCTTGTCCATAGTTACCAACTGTACCAGGCGTCACCAGTCCTTATCCGTCGTTACCAACTGTACCAGACGTTGCCAGTCCTTGTCCGTCGTTACCAACAGTACCATGAGTCGCCAGTCCTTGCCGTCTTTAGCAACAGTACCGGGAGTCACGAGTTCTTGTCGGTCTTTACAAACTGTACCGGGCGTCACCAATCCTTGACCGTCGTTACCAACTGTACCAGGCGTAGCCAGTCCTTGTCCAACGTTACCAACTGTACCTGGCGTCGCCAGCTCTTGTCTGTCGTTACCAACAGTACCAGGAATAGCCTGTCCTTGTCCTTCGTTACCAACAGTACCGGGAGTCGCCATTCCTTGTCCGTCATTACCAACTGTACCGGAAGTCGCTAGTCCTTATCCGTCGTTACCAACTGTACCAGGCGTTGCCAGTCCTTGTTCGTCGTTACCAACATTACTGGGAGTCGCCAGTCCTTGTCCGTCGTTACCAACTGTACCAGGCGTCCCGAGTCCTTGTCCGTCGTTACCAACAGTACCGTGAGTCGCCAGTCCTTGCCGTCGTTAGCAACAGTACGGGGAGTCACCAGTTCTTGTCGGTCTTTACGAACTGTACCGGGCGTCACCAATCCTTGACCGTGGTTACCAACTGTACCAGGCGTAGCCAGTCCTTTTCCAACATTACCAACTGTACCTGGCGTCGCCAGTTTTTGTCTGTCGTTACCAACAGTACCGGAAGTCGCCATTCCTTGTCCGTCATTACCAACTGTACCGGGAGTCGCTAGTCCTTATCCGTCGTTACCAACTGTACCAGACGTTGCCAGTCCTTGTCCGTCGTTACCAACAGTACCGTGAGTCGCCAGTCCTTGCCGTCTTTAGCAACAGTACCGGGAGTCACGAGTTCTTGTCGGTCTTTACAAACTGTACCGGGCGTCACCAATCCTTGACCGTCGTTACCAACTGTACCAGGCGTAGCCAGTCCTTGTCCAACGTTACCAACTGTACCTGGCGTCGCCAGCTCTTGTCTGTCGTTACCAACATTAGCGGGAGTCGCCAGTCCTTGTTTGTCGTTACCAACAGTACCATGAGTCGCCAGTCCTTTTCCGTCGTTACCAACTGTACCAGGCATATTCAGTCCTTGTCCAACGTTACCAACTGTACCTGGCGTCGCCAGCTCTTGTCTGTCGTTACCAACAGTACCAGGAATAGCCTGTCCTTGTCCTTCGTTACCAACAGTACCGGGAGTCGCCATTCCTTGTCCGTCATTACCAACTGTACCGGAAGTCGCTAGTCCTTATCCGTCGTTACCAACTGTACCAGGCGTTGCCAGTCCTTGTTCGTCGTTACCAACATTACTGGGAGTCGCCAGTCCTTGTCCGTCGTTACCAACTGTACCAGGCGTCCCGAGTCCTTGTCCGTCGTTACCAACAGTACCGTGAGTCGCCAGTCCTTGCCGTCGTTAGCAACAGTACCGGGAGTCACCAGTTCTTGTCGGTCTTTACGAACTGTACCGGGCGTCACCAATCCTTGTCCGTCGTTACCAACTGTACCAGGTGTAGCCAGTCCTTGTGCTCGTTAAAATATGCGAAGGTCAAGGGCAGTGTCATTTTCACAGGATAATTTCAAATATGATCAACTATATGTGAACAGTCTTTATAATCATTACAGGCTGTTCAAATTATATGTGCACTATTAAATTCAAACTTTGAAAAATAATCTCTGCAGTTGACTGCATTTAATGTACTGGCATGCAGATCCCAGTAAAGAAAGCAGCATATTATTAATTAAGGTCTAGGTCTTGGCATTGTATTGCTAGCTCAATTATTTTATTTATGCCAAATCGAATTTGTCTCTTTTATTACACAAATTGGCATATTGGTAATACATTAAATTTGTTAAATATTTTCATTTTCAATTGACAGACGCATTAATGGCATCGTAAATATTAAATTATGTGGAATGATAAAATATAAGAAGCAAAATATACGTTAAAAATGGCAGTCTAATATGCCAACTTTTTAGTTTACAGCTTATGCAAATCTGGACTATCGTAGTCGACAATCACTCAAATATAGAAGGATTATTTCAGCTGTAAGCATATTTACTTTTTTTACGAATATGTGATAGTGCACTTTATAAATCCTTGTGACAACTTAAAGAGCTTGGGTGATAAATTAACAAGAGCTATAGAGAAAAGCTGTATTTTACAGTTATATAGAAGCCAATGTAGAGAAACCAAGATGAGCAATTATAAACAATTGTTATTACTAACTTTGCGAGCAAATATTACGTCAGCTGGGTGTGTTTCCACTGAGCTGATTCCCACTCCATACATTTATATATGTTATTTAAGACTAAGCTGTTACAAAAATTAACGAACAAATGTGCAAAATATTTCACAAAAAATTTGGGCGTTACTGATTTCTAAAATTGCCTATTCTAAAAAAAAAATTTTTTTTTGCTTTAAAATTTATTTGACTTCAACTGTTCGATTTAAAATGAAGTTTCAAGGTGCCCGTTATGCCTAGCGTTTCCTGTCAATCTGTTGAGAATGAAAGCTGAGCAGCTGTGCGAAATGGCAGACCCACAGCCAACTACTCATCGTGTAAGTCCTGCAGGACATTAATTACGCAATGACGCTGCTAGCTAGGCAGGTCAGGTCGCCTAACCTATCACGTCCAGACATCAAGTCCAATACATGCCACCCGTAATTCACAGCATGTATAAACATCTTCTCCAACTCCCGCTTTACCTACCATCGCTGTAGGTTTCAGTTAAGTTCAGTGCAAGACGCTTGTAGTTTCCACTAGCCAATTATATTTAAGGAATAGAGCAGAAAAGTACATAAAAAGGAAAATAAGTTGACTTATTCATGGTGGCGGAAGTAACGAACGTCTGTCTTGTTCAGACTTCCCGCGAAGTCTGTGTCCTTCGGCCACGTCGTTGTCAACACTCACTTTCAAATGTATTTTTTCTTATTTAAAAATTTCAGCAGTACAGAAACGAGTATGTAAGGAGTCAAAAATTAAAAGGAAGCAATTTTATGTACGTTTTCGTAAACAGAGCCATATAACCATGGAAATAACCATGCACATAACCGTATCCAAGCACACAACCATTGCCATAATGAAATTCTTGTGCGACAACAGAAATAATGAATCCAGATGTTTTCTTTGTTCACCAAAAGTATTTCACATTTCGATGAGAACTTTGTAGGAATAGTTATTAAAATTTTTGCTTGTGTAGGTGTCACCCCTAATTTTGTATGTAAGTGAACGGTTGTGATTGTTTCAGAACAATTACTAGAGCTATTGCTGTTCTCTTCATCGCAATCTACAGTAAATGCAAAAAAAAAAAATTGTCATGCAAAAGGAAAAAAAAATTTTAGTCGAGTTCATATCCGTGTCCGTGACAGGAAATATACGATTGTGAAAGAAAATTTGAGGAGTGCAGTAGGGAGAGGGTATTATGATCTGCTACGCCTGTGTTCGTCCACAAGAAAGTTACAAATTCGTGAGATGTGCGATGGCAGTGCTTCTGCTACTGTTATGTGAAGAGCACCATTGTACAGAATATGTACAATTCAGTCTGCCACAACTCCGGGAACTTGGTTTGTAACATTGCATTTATGAATGTGAATTCGACATGCGAAGTATACTGCAGTCATTTTAATTGAAGACGTCAGGTTTTCTACATATAGGTTATTATTCACCAAGTTGCTACAGTACATTACACTGACGGATATTATGGATATGTTGTCCATCATTATAACTAGTATGAGTAAGTAAGAGTGTGTAGGTGATAACACTTCACTTCTCGTCGTTTTCGCCATAAAACGTAAAAAACCCATAGTATACGACAGAATATTTTTGCTCATATTATGTAGTCAAAGCCTAAAAAAATCGTAAAAGTTTATTAAAATGGGTTTTTAGAGCCAGCCTGCTTAGTTTCCTTCAGAGGTAGGAGAAAAATACAGCTTTATGTCTGTACTTAAATCTGTTGGCTTTCATTGCATATAACAGCAAAGAGCAACGAGGGAAATGCTGTAAGTATGTTCGGCATCTTTCACGTAGGGGCGATGAAGCGCTAAGCTCGCGTGTTACTGTGGCCCTTATCGCTCACGCGCTTCTAGGCCATTAGACCCTTACACAACGTAAAACATTTACATTTGACTTAACATTTTCTTTCCAACGTGTAATTCGTATGGATCTTGACACAATAGAACTGTGAAAGATAAATGCAACCACTTTTGATTTTACGATTTCGAAAAGTTGAAGTCAAACTCAAGCCACCATTTTGCCGAGAATGATACAGATGTTGTAAGGAATGTATGTTTGTTATTACAAGTCGATTTTCATCGGTATTATAAACCAAGTTCATTTAAATTAACGAAGTGGCAAACTAATGAAATGCTAAGAAGAAATATATTAAATTATACTTATAAATAAAGTAAATAAGAGGAATAAAAAAAAAACTAAAATTTGAATATTAATTTTTATGCCTATTTTAAAAACAGGTACGTAAAAGCGTTCCTGGACAATATATAGTGATTTACAACACAAGATAAATATTTATACAAAGACTGCAGAACTGATTTTCAATTGTCTGAACTTTGACGATACAATGGTATTGTGTATCGGTGGTTTCGTCAGAAGAAAGGAAAAGGAAAGACAATTGCTAAAGTTTTGTATTGTGTAAGGGCCTTAAAACAAACAGCTCCATGCACTGTTAATGTCCCACCTATGTTCCAGACGTCCACGTCTAGCATGAAAGGATTGCCTGGAATGTAGCTGCCATTTATGATCATGGCCTGCTTCACCTCTTCGCTGGGGAAGGCGAACTCTGGTGTCTTCCACTCGTACTTCACGTTGAGCTGATTTGCCACCACGCCGCAGTGTAGCAGCACCATCACCACTAGGGTTAACTCGCACCACATAATCGTTTTGTTGTGATAGATTTTCACTCCACTGTAAACAAATATTATTTACACATTATTCCAACTGAGTATACAAACATGGGTAAAAATAAGATCATAAAAGCTAGCCTAAATCACATGTAATGTTCGTAAAAGCCAATGTGAAGTAAATATTCCAAAAAGAAAGATATATAAAGCGTACAGCCAACTTAAAAAATATAATCATTAATGACAAAATTTCAAATAATGCTCTTCTCCAGTCTGCCTGTTGTGTCAAAAAAAACTAGAAAATGTTATGCATGTAAAAATCACCTGTACTGCTTCTAGACCATGTTTATTGAAAATTACTGGCAAAAGATAAAAATATAAATTAAAAAACAATGTTCCTTTCAGAATTCTATTGAAAGTCTCTGAGATATGATCGCCTTTAAAATACCAGTACACACATTGTTTAGGTTATTTATTCAGCCCTCTGAAATTTATCCATAGAATTATACACGAATTGAAGGATGTTCTATAAGAATTGAACTTTTTGCATATAAGGTTCATAATCATTGCCACACAAACACCAACCAATTCACACAAACACAAATAATTTGTTATTGGCATTAAATCAANCGGTTCATAATCATTGCCACACAAACACCAACCAATTCACACAAACACAAATAATTTGTTATTGGCATTAAATCAATTTAGTTCATTCGTGGTTTTTCCACATTTTTAGAATAAAATCTTTGAGAACTCACTCCGTATATGATAACCAAGTTTCCTAATTATGTTATGTATCGCAAAAGTTTTATACTGGCATTAACATAAAATTACTTATTTTATATTTAATTGTATTTTTATTTATGTATTTGGTAAAAATTATAATAATTAATTTATAATCAATACAAATAAATACTGGGAGAAGATAGACGTGTTCGTAGAGTGCGTGCGAGTGCGGTGTGATGCGTTTTTTAAACTCGTTTAAGCTTTGTTTGCATGGTGCGGAGGTATATCCTGGAAGTAGACATTAAGCAGGAATTCAGAAAGGTTAGAAATAACTAAAAATAGCCATATCCGAACGTACTATAGGGGATATTCATAGTAAAGTCTCAAAGCGAAGCTGAGCGGTTAGCCTGCTCGCCTCCCACCAAGACGAACGGTGTTCAATCCCTGGCCGTGTCACTCCCGAAGCGTGCCGGACGATGCCGCTGGTCGGCGGGTTTACTCGGGGATCTCCCGTTTTCACCACCTATTCTTTCTGGGGCTGCTCCATACTCACCTCAATCACCCTCATTGGCTCTCAAGACCTCGTTATTAAGAGCCGCCCAAATCTCTCCACTCTTGGTCAAGACCATTTTATTTCTCAAAACAGCGTAATTTCAGCCCCTTGTTTCATAGTCTGCGAATAAGATTATTTTCGTAAATACGGTGTGTTCAAAGGAGAGAAATTCTTGATCACTCTCGGCTTGGTTAATCATAAGCTTAAGGTGTGGTACAAGAACTCAAACTGAATCTAAACTTGGCAGCTAGACACGAACAAGACAAAATAGGTATAGGCCTCCCTCACAGAAAAAACCTTCACTGTAAAAATNACAAAATAGGTATAGGCCTCCCTCACAGAAAAAACCTTCACTGTAAAAATTTCGCAGTAGGCTTTCAAAACCGTAATAATTTTAATATCCTGTATATAGAATGGGATATGTACCATGTGCCAGGCTGGAAATATACAGCTTGTATCTACATTAGACCGACAACCTCGACTACAGATTGGTTATAAAACAAAAGAAGGTGAAAATATACAACATATAGTGAATCCTTATGGTGGTACATGTCATTGAAATTGGGCCTGAAACACTATTTTATTACAAATCCTGGAAATGAAACACTAAGTGTCTGAATAACATGTTAAGTTAATTGTGATATGCGGTTAATAATCCGTCTTTTGAATCTCAAGTACGCTACAGCATCACGGAGACATAGTCGAAATAAGGGTTGTAAATGTGATTACTTTCGTCACATAATTTGATAAGAGCGACAGAGAGTCAAGGCAGTCGTAGTATGTCACTCTANGATTACTTTCGTCACATAATTTGATAAGAGCGACAGAGAGTCAAGGCAGTCGTAGTATGTCACTCTAGTTTAGATACAACCTGTAATAACGATAACAACCAACATTGTGAACTTCACAATTAATCTGAGTAATTCCTGGACAAATGTGAGGAAGCTACTTTGGATGTGAGAAAAAAAAAGTTCCTATTCATGCTTTCTCAATAGGCATATGAATTGTTCTGGCAGATTTCAGAACAGAAGAGCATATACGTCATTTGATAAATTATCTGGTACTTCAACTCCGTTGTAGTGTTTGAAATACACGATTTCCCACGGAACTATTCAACGTGTGTCCAATGTACTCATCTACGAAAAAACGCACACACTTTAGATGAGAGCTCTTAAGAACTTTCAAAATGTCAAGAACGTTAGAAAAACCATTTCATAGTACTCCGAAACGGCTAAAAATTGCTTATTTAAAGCGCTGTTTTTTAAAATACACGCATCAGATACATACAAAACAATTCAAGGCCCCTGCATTGAANTCTCCAACTCCCGCTTTAGCTACTTGCCATCGCTGTAGGTTTCAGTAAAGTTCAGTGCAAGACGCTTGTAGTTTCCACCAGCGAATTATATTTAAGGAATAGAGCAGAAAAGTACATAAAAAGTAAAATAAGTTGACTTATTCATGGTGGCGGAAGTAACGAACGTCTGTCTTGTTCAGACTTCCCGCGAAGTCTGTGTCCTTTAGCCACGTCGTTGTCAACACTCACTTTCAGATGTATTTTTACTTATTTAAAAATTTCAGCAGTACAGAAACGAGTATGTAAGGAGTCAAAAATTAAAAGGAAGCAATTTTATGTACGTTTTCGTAAACAGAGCCATATAACCATGGAAATAACCATGCACATAACCGTATCCAAGCACACAACCATTGCCATAATGAAATTCTTGTGCGACAACAGAAATAATGAATCCAGATGTTTTCTTTGTTCACCAAAAGTATTTCACATTTCGATGAGAACTTTGTAGGAATAGTTATTAAAATTTTTGCTTGTGTAGGTGTCACCCCTAATTTTGTATGTAAGTAAACGGTTGTGATTGTTTCAGAACAATTACTAGAGCTATTGCTGTTCTCTTCATCGCAATCTACAGTAAATGCAAAAAAAAAAAATTGCCATGCAAAAGGAAAAAAAAAAATTTTTGTCGAGTTCATATCCGTGTCCGTGACAGGAAATATACAGTTGTGAAAGAAAATTTGAGGAGTGCAGTAGTGAGAGGGAATTATGATCTGCTACGCCTGTGCTCGTCCACAAGAAAGTTACCAGTTCGTCAGCTGTGCGATGGCAGTGCTTCTGCTACTGTTATGTGAAGAGCACCATTGTGCAGAATATGTTCAACTCATACTGCCACAACTCCGGGAACTTGGTTTGTAACATGACCCTTATGAATGTGAATTCGACATGCGAAGTATACTGCAGGCATTTTAATTGAAGACGTCAGGTTTTCTACATATAGGTTATTATTCACCAAGTTGCTACATTACATTACACTGACGGATATTATGGATATGTTGTCCATCATTATAACTAGTATGAGTAAGTAAGAGTGTGTAGGTGATAACACTTCACTTCTCGTCGTTTTCGCCATAAAACGTAAAAAACCCATAGTATACGACAGAATATTTTTGCTCATTTTATGTAGTCAAAGCCTAAAAAAATCGTAAAAGTTTATTAAAATGGGTTTTTAGAGCCAGCCTGCTTAGTTTCCTTCAGAGGTAGGAGAAAAATACAGCTTTATGTCTGTACTTAAATCTGTTGACTTTCACTGCGTATAACAGCAAAGAGCAACGAGGGAAATGCTGTAAGTATGTTCGGCATCTTTCACGTAGGGGCGATGAAGCGCTAAGCTCGCGTGTTACTGTGGCCCTTATCGCTCACGCGCTTCTAGGTCTATTGACCCTTACACAACGTAAAACTTTTACATTTGACTTAACATTTTCTTTCCAACGTGTAATTCGTATGGATCTTGACACAATAGAACTGTGAAAGATAAATGCAACCACTTTTGATTTTACGATTTCGAAAAGTTGAAGTCAAACTCAAGCAACCATTTTGCCGAGAATGATACAGATGTTGTAAGGAATGTATGTTTGTTATTACAAGTCGATTTTCATCTCGGTATTATAAACCAAGTTCATTTAAATTAACGAAGTGGCAAACTAATGAAATGCTAAGAAGAAATATATTCAATTATATTTATAAATAAAGTAAATAAGAGGAATAAAAAAAAAACTAAAATTTGAATATTAATTCTTATGCCTATTTTAAAAATAGGTACGTAAAAGCGTTCCTGGACAATATATAGTGATTTACAACACAAGATAAATATTTTTACAAAGACTGCAGAACTGATTTTCAATTGTCTGAACTTTGACGATACAATGGTATTGTGTATCGGTGGTTTCGTCAGAAGAAAGGAAAAGGAAAGACAATTGCTAAAGTTTTGTATTGTGTAAGGGCCTTAAAACAAACAGCTCTAGGTATTGTCCATGCCACACCTTTGTTCCAGACGTCCACGTCTAGCATGAAAGGATTGCCTGGAATGTAGCTGCCATTGCTGATCATAGCCTGCTTCACCTCTTCGCTGGGGAAGGCGAACTCTGGTGTCTTCCACTCGTACTTCACGTTGAGCTGGTTTGCCACCACGCGGCAGTGTAGCAGCATCATCACCACTAGGGTTAACTCGCACCACATAATTGTTNCACCACGCGGCAGTGTAGCAGCATCATCACCACTAGGGTTAACTCGCACCACATAATTGTTTTGTTGTGATAGATTTTCACTCCACTGTAAACAAATATTATTTACACATTATTCCAACTGAGTATACAAACATGGGTAAAAATAAAGATCATAAAAGCTAGCCTAAATCACATGTAATCTTCGTAAAAGCCAATGTGAAGTAAATATTCCGAAAAGAAAGATATATAAAGCGTACAGAAAACTTTAAAAAATATAATCATTAATGACAAAATTTCAAATAATGCTCTTCTCCAGTCTGCCTGTTGTGTCAAAAAAACTAGAAAATGTTATGCATGTAAAAATCACCTGTACTGCTTCTAGACCATGTTTATTTAAAATTACTGGCAAAAGATAAAAATATAAATTAAAAAACAATGTTCCTTTCCGAATTCTATTGGAAATCTCTGAGATATGATCGCCTTTAAAATACCAGTACACACATTGTTTAGGTTATTTATTCAGCCATCTCAAATTTATCCATAGAATTATACACGAATTGAAGGATGTTCTATAGGAATTGAACTTTTTGCATATAAGGTTCATAATCATTGCCACACAAACACCAACCAATTCACACAAACATAAATAATTTGTTATTGGCATTAAATCAATTTTGTTCATTCGTGGTTTTTCCACATTTTTAGAATAAAATCTTTGAGAACTCACTCCGTATATGATAACCAAGTTTCCTAATTATGTTATGTATCGCAAAAGTTTTATACTGGCATTAACATAAAATTACTTATTTTATATTAAATTGTATTTTTATTTATGTATTTGGTAAAAATTATAATAATTAATTTATAATTAATTCAAATAAATACTGGGAGAAGATAGACGTGTTCGTAGAGTGCGTGCGAGTGGGGTGTGATGCCTTTTTTAAACTCGTTTAAGCTTTGTTTGCATGGTGCGGAGGTATATCCTGGAAGAAGACCTGAAGCAGGAATTCAGAAAGGTTAAAAATAACTAAAAATAGCCATATCCGAACGTACTATAGGGGATATTCATAGTAAAGTCTCAAAGCGAAGCTGAGCGGNAAATAACTAAAAATAGCCATATCCGAACGTACTATAGGGGATATTCATAGTAAAGTCTCAAAGCGAAGCTGAGCGGTTAGCCTGCTCGCCTCCCACCAAGACGAACGGTGTTCAATCCCTGGCCGTGTCACTCCCGAAGCGTGCAGGACGATGCCGCTGGTCGGCGGGTTTACTCGGGGATCTCCCGTTTTCACCACCTATTCTTTCTGGGGCTGCTCCATACTCACCTCAATCACCCTCATTGGCTCTCAAGACCTCGTTATTAAGAGCCGCCCAAATCTCTCCACTCTTGGTCAAGACCATNCTCAATCACCCTCATTGGCTCTCAAGACCTCGTTATTAAGAGCCGCCCAAATCTCTCCACTCTTGGTCAAGACCATCTTATTTCTCAAAACAGCGTAATTTCAGCCCCTTGTTTCATAGTCTGCGAATAAGATTATTTTCGTAAATACGGTGAGTTCAAAAGAGATAAATTCTTGATCACTCTCGGCTTGGTTAATCATAAGCTTAAGGTGTGGTACAAGAACTCAAACTGAACCTAAACTTGGCAGCTAGACACGAATAAGACAAAATAGGTATAGGCCTCCCTCACAGAAAAAACCTTCACTGTAAAAACTTCGCAGTAGGCTTTCAAAACCGTAATAATTTTAATATCCTGTATATAGAATGGGATATGTACCATGTGCCAGGCTGGAAATATACAGCTTGTATCTACATTAGACCGACAACCTCGACTACAGATTGGTTATAAAACAAAAGAAGGTGAAAATATACAACATATAGTGAATCCTTATGGTGGTACATGTCATTGAAATTGGGCCTGAAGCACTAGTTTATTACAAATCCTGGAAATGAAACACTAAGTGTCTGGATAACATGTTAAGTTAATTGTGATGTACGGGTTAATAATCCGTCTTTTGAATCTCAAGTACGCTACAGCATCACGGAGACATAGTCGAAATAAGGGCAGTAAATGTGATTACTTTCGTCACATAATTTGATAAGAGCGACAGAGAGTCAAGGCAGTCGTAGTATGTCACTCTAGTTTAGATACAACCTGTAATAACGATAACAACCAACATGGTGAACTTCACAATTAATCTGAGTAATTCCTGGACAAATGTGAGGAAGCTACTTTGGATGTGAGAAAAAAAAAGTTCCCATTCATGCTTTCTCAATAGGCATATGAATTGTTCTGGCAGATTTCAGAACAGAAGAGCATATACGTCATTTGATTAATTATCTGGTACTTCAACTCCGTTGTAGTGTTTGAAATACACGTTTTCCCACGGAACTATTCAATATGTCTCCAATGTACTCATCTACGAAAAAACGCACACACTTTAGATGAGAGCTCTTAAGAACTTTCAAAATGTCAAGAACGTTAGAAAAACCATTTCATAGTACTCCGAAACGGCTAAAAATTGCTTATTTAAAGCGCTGTTTTTTAAAATACACGCATCAGATACATACAAAACAATTCAAGGCCTCTGCATTGAACATTCCTACAGATTTTCCAGCAATAAAATAACAGTCACATCCAAACGTCCCATTGGTACACGCAGTGCGACTAGAACAATGCACGCCAGTTAATAACCTTGTGGGTAGTGGCGACGGCGCTCTTGATGAGCGTGGCAGTGTCGCCTTTATCGTCGCTTCTCGGCCTTAAACGCGGAAAGAAGCTCGATGTAGGCGGGAGCCTTAAGTAATGATGCAGCTTCACTGCATGCCGGCCTGCAGGAAACAGTCGGAGGTACCAACATAACGCGAAGNCTGCATGCCGGCCTGCGGGAAACAGTCGGAGGTACCAACATAACGCGAAGGCGATGACGGAGCGGTGATATATAGTAGAATCAACGAAGTATTTTGTGGACAGAAGATTTATTTTTTGCTCAATACAGAGAAAAGCAAATAAGTCATCACATAAAACGATCTGCTTCCTTTAAGTAAAACTTTCTTTTCAATTCTTGTTTACTCATTATAAATATTTTGTTGGGAAACTAAATATATTTTTGGCCCTCTAAAAACGCACATTTTAATGGATGGAACAAACATTTCCCTCAGTGTACTTCACGCTCGACGATACCAGCTCTCTGTACAACGATTAGTGAACCCATGGGCAGAGTTGTAATCAATCGAGGGAATTTGGAGGACGTTAATATTTTCTTCGTTAGAGACCATACATTTACGCTTTATAAGACGGCACCAAGCTATAATCCACAGTCCTCTGCATTCTCTGGCAGGAATAGCTTGTTCATNAACCCATGGGCAGAGTTGTAATCAATCGAGGGATTTTGGAGGAACTTAATATTGTCTTTGTTAGAGACTATAAATTTTCGCTTTATAAAACGGAACCAAGTTTTAATCCAAAGTCCTCGAGATACACAGAATGCTTAAGGGTGATAATAACAAATTAAATATCACAACAGATTTTCAGAATACTTAGACGATACATATTGGAAACCGTTTAATGTAATTAGTTCTTTCCTGAAAATTGTAGATCTATAATGCACATGTTACATTTACGCTATTTTTAAAGATTTTACTGCAGCTGAAATTTTAATACAGAAAAAGAGTTCTGTAAAAACGAACTTTAACAGAGTGACGCATACTCCCTTCACTAGCAACTAAATAATTATTCCAACACAGTCAACGTATCCGGCATGTTGATGTGAATTATTTTTAGTTTTAATCAAGCGCCCTTATTATTTTCGTTACACTAAAGTGTAACATTGAAGGATGACATCAATGGTCGCAGGGCAAGACGACAGATGTGATTCAGGATATCCCACGTCAATAGAACATTCATATCTACACGAGTTAACTTGTATGTGTTCATATAGCATAGAATGTAGTTTTAATTTTCATTTTTAAGAATACACAGTTTTTTGTATTGTAAATGTGTTATAGGCAGAATTCGTTTCATTTACAGGAAAGAATACTTGTCCCAATTTAACAAATATTGCAAAATCAATTCAAAAATAAACTGCAATATTCAAGCTGGAAATTGTCTTTTTGTATCTGATTTTGTTTAAGATTATGCTTTGAAATACCCTATTCCAATAAACATATATTTTGAAATTTTAGATCCATTCCTTAGATTCCATGTTGTAAACCTACTTGTGGCGAAGTATTTCTTACCTGTGCAAGTAAAAGTTTAACTATTTATTAAAAAGTGACAGTCTCCCGAATTTAACAAAGTTTTGTGTTTCTTATAATGTAAACAAAAATGTATTTTATTGAAATAAAGGATGTCACGTATTTTACTCATCTTCACGTTATCCAAAGTTTCCGACAAATGTGCCCACATATTTACGTAAATTCATATGCTTCCTTCTCAACTTGGTAATGAAAGTGAGTTACAAGTGTTGAAGAGCCGAAAAACTATTTTCTACATATTTTCCATTTATTCTCTCATAAAATATTAGTTTGGAAAAAGTTTGAAAAATGTGTTAACTTACTTTAATAAAACAAATAATGTATTGCTTTTTTTTTGTAATTTTTTTAGACTGTTCACCCATCTTTCGATTATAATTTTCTAAGATAAACTGTAAAGTCAAAATAGCTAAAAGTTGAACCATTATCGCAGGTAAACAAATTTAGAATTTCAACGAAATTAAGTACATGATGCTCATGTGACTTTAGAAATAAAATAGTTGAGACCCATCGTTGTGTCTAAATAACTTTTTGAAACTTATACGAATGAATACTTTAAGCTATTAAAAATATTTATGCTATTAAAAAACACGCTCACTATAATTTTTCAGACCATACGGTATATTTTTTATCAAGTTTTCATTAATATCATTTCACGAAGTCATAAATTACAGTAAAAATCTAGAAAAAAATATTTGATTCTCAAACGCACTTAATGTGCTCATTATTTATATCTAATTTGGCCTCTGTGTGGTATGTCAAGTGTGTTTGTCAATCTCTTTTTCGTTTTATATTATACATTGAATTGCTATATTCCAATTAACCTTGTAATTCGAAATTTTTGTGGCTTCAGATTCACACCTATCATTTATAGTTGTAAACCTGTTCATGCCAACAGAGTTCTTTCCCATGCAATAAAATGTATTACGCGATTTAAGAAGTGCATATCGTTCGAACTTATCAAAGTGACGAGTATTTTGAAAGTTTTGTTTTTCTTATAATAATGTGTCGTAATGAAATAAAGAGTGTTACGCTTTAAAACGCGATTGATTAGAAATATTACTCATTTACACCGTATCTCAAGTTTCTAAAAATTGTATTCACTTTTTTTTTGTAAATTCTTTTGCTTCCTCCTCAACTTTCTAATACTGAGTCGTTAATGCAGTGACTTTTGCGATATTTTTGTATATGTACGGAATATTCTGTGTTAATGATATTAAATGTACATATTATGTACGGTTATAAGCTTTTTTCTAATCATTTTAGACATTAATCATAAATGCATATCATAGGTTATTAACTAATTCGTTCTGAATTAAATTATATGAAAGAACATTAATTAATGTACTTGTGTGTAGGCCTATTAACTGCGTAATTTTATATAAAAACAATAAGCATTCAACCTGAGGTGCTTATACAGAAAAATTCAGCTTAATACAGGCATCTTTTCATTACACTGCATTACAGTAAGTTGATTTCCGGATTATTCGCGGTTTTTATATCGATCGATATCTGCATTATTTACTGTGGCTATATAACAACATTTGTAAGTGTTTTAAATTAATACCACATGAGAATTGGACAAATTTATGTTTTATAGATATACGCAAACTGACGAATGTACGTCCGTATCGAAACATGTGTAAACAAATAATTTTCCATAGTCCCTGTGAGCATTTGATAAAATTTTAAACATGAACAATATAATCATATATGGGTCTAACTTGTGTTATACAAGTAATATCGGCACTGTGTACACATTCGCAGAATAACTTATTATCGGCTAGAGTGCCAACTCTTAATATTGTCTGACATGTGAAAAAAAGACAACAAAAGAAATAAATATACAAATACTTCAATAATTCCGTTTTAAAGCCTGTGGGCTTTGGGAAACGACCTACGCGCTATCTAAACCAAACAACTCCAGTACTCTTGGCACGACTCAAACTCACGATCTTTGGTTTTCAAGTTAGGAACTCCAAAGTCTCTTCACAACAAGAGGTCGGCATTCCTGCAGTGTGGGGAAAAAAAATTCATATTGTTTCAATTTAATTTAATGTATTTTGTACAATATAGCACGATTTCATATAGTATAAATGATTCGCCTGTGGAATTTTGAAAATATTTGACATAATAGTGTTCGGGGGCTAGTGAGTCAGTTTTGCAAGATTTTCAACAGCGTGAGGCGATCGTATACTCTCACGCCTTTTCTAGATGTACCAGCGGCAAAACATCCCCGCTGAACGCAACAAGTACACCCTCTGCACACATTCTTTCCTCCAATCAAGGTCTTGCCACGCCCACTCGGCCACATTCCTACACTTTGGCTCCGCCCACCGAACCTCTGGACCACAGGACAGAGCGCTGGACCAGAATGCCCCATTACCACACGCCATCGCTGGTTCCTCCCCTGTTCCTGCTCGTCTGTCTGCAATGACCTCGCTGCTGACGAGGCGTTAAGCACTAACGTCCTGTACTACAGCATATAGCGGCATTGCCGTAGGTGAGAGCAGTCGTTAGTTAACTGTCCCAGCCGGCAATAAGACGTTCTAGACTGCAGCAGCGAGGAAGACTCGAGATGGAGTGTGTAGAAGGTCACTCGCGCTTTGTGTCGGCGAATTGCAATACAGTGTGGAGATAACGAGATGCTTGTTGATCCAGGATGGATGTGCTGTGGCTACATAATACTTTCTTGCTTGAGAAACCCGCTTACATGCAGCTTTTTTCCGTGTTTCAGGCAAGGGAGAGATATAGGCTAAACTAACACATTTCTTAAGCGAGCTATCGCTTGAACCATAATGGCAGTAGGGGAAATAACACCCATGTCCCCCCGATTATGTGAAACTTAACATTGTTGAGAACGGCTGAATACGAAACCCATAGTTTTTTTTTTCCCTTCCAGTTATCTCATGAATGGCTGAATGTCTGTGGTTCATATGATATATACACGTATATGTATATATTTGTGTATATGTACTGGGTATATCCACTGGGAATTTCAACCATGTAAAGTGAATGTGCCAATAAAGAAATTTCTTGAAAATAATGCAATTTGTAAAAAAAAAAAGGAGTGTATTTAATAACCCTATTGCACTAGTAAAATGCCATTGTTCTCAAAATTGTACAATTAATTAATTAAGCATTTTCTACGCACCATTAGAATATCGCATTGCTGGAAATATTTACTGTCATTAGCTCACTTCTGCGAATTCAGCAAGTATATATGCTAAATTAATTCCGTTTCCTACGAACGTGCTTTCGTCTTTACGGAAACTTACAAAGTGCAAAGGACAATGCTGGAACCAGTCACAGGCGACTAACGATATTTTGTGATAGGCACACATCTATGATATGACTTCTAGGAATAAATAGGAATTTCCTTTTAAAATTAAAACGGGGTTGATAAAAATTCCATCAAACTTGGCTTTAGGCATTGACGTTTACAGATGTTGAAATATACAGACAAATGTTATGTGTATTGAGGTTGAATTATCATATTGTTATGTGTGAGTACAAGAAGTTCGGTAAAGGTCTGGACACATGAAAATTGCTTTTTCCGTGACAACATTTATACAATTTTTTGCTTAAAGAAAGAGTTGATATTAGAGATTTGATATTTTTTTAAATACTTAACTTTCTGCTGGGTATCTTTTACATCCTTTAATACAAAGATATGTCTGGCGTTTATTTTTCATCATAAAATGTATCTTGTAATATACTGTCATTTTTTTATAGTTAGAGGTGTCAGAAAGGGGTTGGAAATGTGGACATTTGCCACTCTCCTAGTTTTCAATAAGGGTTGCCAAAGCCTTTATATGGCACAATAACTGTAGATTTGCTTACTTTACGTACATTTATTAATGTTTGAGGTCACTAAAAATGTTATTTTTAATGGGGTTTTTAAGTGTGTTTGAAAAGTAGGACCAAAAGTGTGTAAACATTTAGATAATTGTTTTGAAAACAAAATTTTATGTGAACATACGGTTGATCCAGCACCGAAGATGCCAAATTCTCCATCTGTCCTTTCCCTGTCCAAACTAGATCTGAGCTGATCATGAAGATCGGATCACCATCAATTAATTTCATGTAAATAAAGAGACGTGTACATAGAACGTCTATAAAAATGTGTGGTTCATAGTGAATGTACTCGTTATATATTCAACAAATCCCTTACTTAGTTGGAAAATAAAATAATTTAGACATTTCATTCAAATCAGCAACTGAAAAAAAAAACTATGTTTTATTTTAGAAATAAAATATTCCAATTATTATAATATATTATTTATTATTATTCATTATTCTTTAATTTTATTGGCTGACCTTACGTGCTCGACAAGAAATAATATATCGCAACTTCCTAAACGTCTTCACGTCTAGGATCTCCATACACGACATGTTAGAATACCTTCTTTCATTTTGGTACGTACACGCCCATCACATACTCATTGTTCATCATAAACCGACCTTATATGAGGAAGTTGGGGACGTCCTGTATCTCTCTCCATTCCACAGGTCCGGATGTCACCTGCTTTGCTTTCAGAAACTCATTGCGACATAGAAGTGTGTTTGCTCGAGTCTTGTTTACCTCTTCCCTTGTAACGACTGCGGAGGAGTGCTTTCCTAGCGTGATACGATCAAAACGGTATTCATAACGGCGCCCGCCCGTCCACAAGGAACTATTTTCCGCTTACAAGCCACAGAATGAGCAATGTGAGCGACCCTTGTCACATATCTTCACTGGGAATTTTGGAAGTTCTGCGTACAATATAATTTTATTCTACTTTTGTATTCTTCAATCCGCGTTTTCGGAAATTCACCAGTGTTGAATTTTCTGATGTGCACTAGTGTATACCGATTGACAGGATCTCCGAACATCAGGTCGTTTATATATTATTTTGTGTTACAGATGCAAGCGTAATTATCCATATATGCAAAATAAATTTTTATAACATAAAAACGTAGTATTAAAAACTGTGATACCATATTTTCCAAATATTATGCTCTTTCTTTATAAAATACAAATTAAGACTCTCATATTTCTGCGATGTTCTCCACTGTTCATGGCACAAAATTTTCCGTTGCAATTAGTCGCTGTCTTTTGCTTTACTTTAACAATACCTTTCACAAAGGCTTTATTTGTACAAACGTTTGCTAGGTAATGTTAGAATATTCATCGGTTGATGTTCCGGTGCACATCCATCAGATCCACCGACATTTCAGGCCAATTGAACAGGTAGATTCATCGGTAAAACCGAACTAGACCGAAACATTATTTACCGAACGCCTGGTGTACATTGGTGGGTGCACTGGTGAATTTAAATACACGCGGAAACAAATGACAAGTTAAGGTAATTTTAAATTGGCGAATTCCGTTCACCTAAATATCACGCGAACCAATTTAGTATACTAAAATGACAACATATGTGGTTGTATAGTAATTATTAATTTTTAATGAAACATAATTAACTTGATACACTATAAGAACAAATGAAGAAACCACCAGATCACCGCCACTTGTGTGTGTGTGTNTTGTGTGTGTGTGTGTGTATATATATATATATATATATATATATATATATATATGTAAGCGTGTTTTGTGGTCAGTGATGTAGAGCATTGGTAAACAGCTCTACCGGCTTTCATGAGGACCGGCAACACACGGATTTCGGTTGTACAGATTTTCCTGAAATCTCCACGTGCAAATGTCGAGTATTTTTTAAATATAGACGCTGACCAATTCCTTGATTCCTTCCCTATTCCTGAATGTCTGGTGTTTCCCTACTAATGTCGTGGGCCGTTCGGACAACTCAAAACACTGACAAAATAAACTAATGTTTCAGGTAATTATGACAGTTTAACTTTAATTAAAATGTCCCTGCCAGGCATTACATTTTCAAATTTAAAAACGTCCAGGTGTTTCGGGTTTTATATAAAGTAGATATAATACCTTTTTAAACACTACATGTATAAAAAATATATATTTTCCAGTTAACAGTTTGATACGTTGTTAAGAAAGCTGGACAAGTGATTGCCGACAGCATTCGAATAAAAACCTACCAAATCGCAAGTTACTAAATAACGAAATGATCAACTCGAGAACGGCCAAATGACGTCTCTGAACCTCTCACATTATTCACTTGTCGATCAAGTTAAACTGAAAAATTGTCTGCAGCGGAGTTATGCTACAAATATCCATAATGTTTTCTCTGATTGGCTCATAAAACAAATAAAAACTTATGTAAGTAAATTCACTAGTGGTGAATTTAGCTGTCACCTTTTTAATACAACAATAAAACACGAACGTTTCTTCCATCGCTGCAAATTTCACTGAAAGCACCACAATCGTCGTGTACGTTAAAATGTACACAACCCAGAGCTGGGTTGGTTTTTCTCTTGGAGGTTATGGCATCATTTCTGTTTTACAAATGCACTATCGAACCTGCAGTAATACTCATTAGTTCAATACTGATTTAATAATGGAATTATTAAGGAAAGTTACAATTTTTAAGACATTTTTTGTATTACATTTAAGGTGCAGTCCCTCTTGTTTGAAATTTGATATCCGAACTCGAGCACAAGGAATGATTTCATGAGTTATATTTAAGAAGAAGTTATCAATATAACTTATGAGCCCATTTTCCTCTACATTGGTGCAAATAATTTGTTGATGTTCCTTAAAGGTAAGATGGTAGGTGGTGTTGACGTCTTATCGAAAGCAAGGTTCATCGTATTTGCAACCACAAAGAAATGTTATTCTAGTGAGGCGATTACAAATACCCACGTGCCTTACCCGGGACATGAACCCAAAATCCCTAGTTCCGTAAGTTGGCGTGCAACCTGCTACATTACAGAGGTGGTATTTGGAGTATCAACTTGGATAGTATTCAGTCTGTTTTGGTAGACTGCGTTACCCTTCTTCAAATATTTACAGAAATATCATTTTGAAATAAGTGTGCGAGAGTCACTTACATCATGTAAGCTTACATGTACTGCTGTAGTACTACTCGTTTGAAAAATTCGATGGGAAGTAGATGATTGGTTCACCATAAATTGCATAAATGTTGCATTTTATTATCTGACACTACCTAAAATTAGGGCGGGAAAGGTTAATATTTATATGTATATCTCTATTTGTAGCTTGCAATGGATACTCTCAGCATGCAAGGTTTAATTGAAATTGGTTTAATTGTTTAACACATATGAGAAACTTATGTAAATTATCTATAAGGCAGCCACACTGTAAAAAAAGCCAGGCACATTTAAAACATGGCCTACGGTAGCATTACTTGTGTGCAAAGTTCTGTGGGAATCGGAGGATTTGTCCCGGACATGACATGTAGCTCCATTTTCTCATGTGGTGCTATATTCATTACTAGAGAACAAAGCGATTTATGAACTGGCACACTCTATGTCATATACAATGTTACATAGTATAGCAAGTTGAAATTGTTTGGGCCACATAGCGTACTAGACTGCATTGCAATGGCTGTTTATAAAATATGTGACTTCCCCCCTAAGTCATATATAATTAGATGTACTACATAAGTACAACTTGTCGCTTGAATTATGTGGGTTTCAGCTAATTGTGTTTATAGAGAGGTCACGAAAGTTCAGTTTGCCATGTGGTCCTGCCTCCCAAACTGGTGGGAAAATGAGTTTATGTATTAGCCCATTTGGTACTTGCATAGACACTGCAAGTATACAAAGTGAAGTTGAAATTTGTTACACATATTCCTATATAAAGCATAGTTGACTAAAATGTTAATGTGGCTGCCATTTAAAAAATAGTAGGATGACCTACTGAAACATGTCAGTTTTCAAGACCTACCGTTGTAAGTTTTACTTGAGTGCTAAATTTGGTTGGAATCGGTTGATTGTTTCCCGAGAAATGACATTAAAATTTCTGCTTTTCGTGTGGAACTATCTTACAACATGGCGGATAAAAGAGTTTATGGACTCTCACATTTAACACTTTGAATAGATTCTGCTTATGAAGTTTGATCAAAATTGTTCAAATGTTATAGCAGATATTGCAAACCTAAAATATACATATTGGCAAAATTTAATAAATAACTGCCTTATCCATTTCAACTGCACATATGAACAGGGCTGACAACAGAATTGTTATATTCCAAATTTGGCAGGAATCTGCTTTGTATTTACTGAGACATAAAGTTAAAGTTATATTTTTAATGCCCCTCTATCTTACAAAATGGGGTGTAACAACATTATTACTTTCTTAGTTCAATACTTACATCGCACACTGTCAACTTACCAAATATAGTTTCAATTTATTTAATTATTCTAGTGGTATATCTAAAAAGTAATTTTTTTTTTGCAGTATCTTCCAAAAAAGCGCATTAAAGACATTATTGCTTTCTAAATTCAGCGTCTATATAATTTACTATCAATGTACCAAATTTGGTTTATATTGGTTAAGTGGCTCCCAAAATAACACACAGAGCCTTTTTTATAACAATTGCCGCCATTTTGTAAATAAGTACCCGGCGTAATTGCCAATTATAAATGTCCGAAGATTTTACTAAATGCAATAAGTGTACACAGCTTGGTGAATTTCGGGTGTCAGTTTTAGCAATTATTAAGGGGGACAGACAATCAGGTGACAGCATAAGCCTACCATTACTCTGGAACGTAGGCTAAAAACGTTGTATACTTAAAGTGTGTAATTAAACAATGGATCGTGATCACACACGGTCATGACATCTGTGGAGGTTTCCATGCGGTGTGCTTTCTCGTCGTCTGTCAGCTTGTGCGGCACAAACCACGATGCTGCTGCNGGCTCCCAAAATAACACACAGAGCCTTTTTTATAACAATTGCCGCCATTTTGTAAATAAGTACCCGGCGTAATTGCAAATTATAAATGTCCGAAGATTTTACTAAATGCAATAAGTGTACACAGCTTGGTGAATTTCGGGTGTCAGTTTTAGCAATTATTAAGGGGGACAGACAATCAGGTGACAGCATAAGCCTACCATTACTCTGGAACGTAGACTAAAAATGTTGTATACTTAAAGTGTGTAATTAAACAATGGATCGTGATCACACGCGGTCATGATATCTGTGGAGGTTTCCATGCGGTATGCTTTCTCGTCGTCTGTCAGCTTGTGCGGCACAAACCACGATGCTGCTGCGATATCGGACCATTCGTCTAACATTTATTAAGTATGGAAGGAATTTGACAACTCCTGACGCAGTGTTGCCAAATAGGTACCCAGGCTATATTTAGGCTCCGTTAAACGACTTGTATGTGTGTGTGTATAAAAGTAACGTACATATGACAACTTGTTACATATTATTTACAGTTTTGTGCGCATATAGCTGTAATAACCTCAAAAAACATATAAATTGGCACTTTATTGCGCTTATACTTTTCTTTGAGATTTTACTGTCCCAATTTTTAATTTATTATTCAAGCACCCACGCACACCCTAACTAAAATTAAACTTTTATAGCAAGATTATGAATTCCTCGATGTTTGCCATACACAATATTAAGTTTATATGTAGTTATGTAGAAAATATATAAATAAACCAAAAAAAACTAAAGTAAAAAATATATGTCTTTTGAATTATTCGATCAAGAACGTTACATTAAATTTACCTTGAAGCTGGTTACACTTATCACAAAGAGTGCTTAACTAAATGTCACTTTTATTTATACGTGAACACGTTGCTGAACGATGTATACCTACGTGAAATTGAAGTGTAACGGTAGCTAGTTAAACCAAATATCTGCATGGTAGCTGCAGTGTGAATTGGCCTTTATTGAATTCCCTTATGCTTGCGCCTCAAGCATGGTAAATAGTTCATTCGAAATGTGCGATATAAATATACCGTGGCACGAAGTAAACACCAGGACTTAATTATTAATATATTTTCTTTATTTTAAATTAAACAGCACTGGCAATTAATGCCCTGCAAACTTTTAATAATGATTCTGCTTTGTGGCAGATTATTATTCCTATCTTTGATATGAATAATAATCGACAAATAACTCAGCTTACTGTAATCGATGCACTGGCACCGGAATTGCCTTCAGTTAGCGCGGGCAGTTGGTTGTTATTCCGGACACTTGGCCGTGTCACCACATTCCGACGCACTCATCAAACACACCCTTGTCGTGGCCTTGTAAATGTGCGTCTCCGCCACCCCCGTCTTACACAACGACGAGTTTATCCAGTACACTACTTCTGAAAACATAATTTGCACTTTTCTCTCGACAAAACATACATTTTTCCAGTCAGTTTATTAACATAAAATATTTTTAAGCTTATAATAATGTGGCCGCTTTATGAAAAATTATAAAATATTTCATTGTGTTTAATTTGACTAAGCATACGACAACCTATAGTTTGTTACTTTCCTTGACAATTATGTTCGTTGCCGGGGCAGCGCTAAACATGATTTACATTAAGTATTTAATTACAGGTTTTTATCTATTTTTTTAGCCGTTACTTACATAAATAAAATATACTGCGACAGAACAAGTCAGAGATGGTTAACATAAAATGATTATATTTTGTAGTTTTAATTATTATTTTGTAAAATCAAACGAATTTAAAAAAATTATTTAATCTTATTTCCTATTGCATATCATAAAACTTTTGTCACGTAATTTCCAAGCTTTCTTTTGGTTATCGTGTTAAATAATTCCGGTGTTAAATTATTCGCGCGATTAATTTGTAAGTTACACTTTTGTAAGTTAAGGTGTCAGTTACACTGCACTCGGCGCGTGAAAGGGACTAAACTGCTGAACTGAAACAAGACCGCTCCTGCTTCAGAATATTGTAGTTTTCCACTGGAGGTGAGTAATTTGTGTAGCAACTAAATTCTAAATGAAACACCACGTGTATGTAGTTTTGACACTGATATAAGTGTAATATTGGCAGTAATAATTTTTTGTACACACATATGATAAACAGTATTTAAATTTACTATACTAAGTGTTGGGCAGATATGGCGAAGGAAAACAATTCAGAGCCACCTTCAAAACGTTCTCTATGCGCTGTTCCAGGTTTTATAATAGTAGAACTTTACACGTTTCCGGTAGCCTATTTAGAATATCCAGAAATGGACAATTCTAGGCAGTGGTTGTTTCCAATTTTTTGAAACAATATTTTTCCAGAGTGGTGTATTCCTGTNCTTCAAAACGTTCTCTATGCGCTGTTCCAGGTTTTATAATAGTAGAACTTTACACGTTTCCGGTAGCCTATTTAGAACATCCAGAAATGGACAATTCTAGGCGGTGGTTTATTCCAATTTTGTGAACAAATATTTTTCCAGAGTGGTGTATTCCTGTCCAGATATGTCTTACGCTGTTAATGTATACAATTATAAGCGAAGTAAGATGATATGGTAGAATAATGCATTACTCTGGTATATCATTTGCTCACAATAACGGCAAAAAATAATTTCATAGGATTGAAGTTTCTTGGTTTTCCAATAATACATTCCTAAGTTTTGTACAATTCGGTTAACAAGTTTAGCGATAATTAACGCCCCCCTCTTTTGACAGCCCTCTTTAGAATTAATTTTCCGTCCATATTTAACACTAGTGCAGTATGCAAAATTAACATTGTCAAGCTGCTTATCAATATCCATGCGCTGATCATTGTAAGCTGTGAATTATCTGGGAAAGTAGTTATGTTACTTATATTCAGATTGTTATTCAAATGGTTATAGAGCGAGAAGAAAGTAAATCAAATAAAATCAGTGGTATCAAATTTTAAAGTATGCAATTTTAAATATGAATTAATATATGGAGGAACTTTCCTCACCCCTGCCAATTTCACTGCGGGGCCATGCCAGCATGGTTGTTTTAATAAATGCAGTTAGAGGCAGGGATACAATTTCTACATTTTTTTGTCTGTTAACCTTGAACCACTCACACAAACACAACTGTTTGTCCAGAAACACTCTGCGTCTGTACTAAGCGAAAGGGGTAAATATGAAAGGTGTCATTCTGGCAAACCTACGGTGAATACTCTAAGACTGACAGCTACCCCCGTTCTGAAAAATACTTTCTCCACTGACAAAATAAATTCAGCACTGAATATGTTTGTACTTTAATACGGAGGTAACAGGTGACAGTCATTCAAAGCGAGGGTCGTCAATGCTCGTCATTTTTGAACCAGAGAATCAGCGATGGAGCAGCACAGGAATGCGTTTGCATACAGACATGGGAGTACCTCTAGATAACCCCGTGGCGATCGGCGAAACCTGACATCTTTCCCACGTCCTGAAATGCATATTCATTTTCCCACAGTGGGAGATATTTCTCCAATGATAGTAAGGTGACTTCATGCGTCGGCAGCTAACCTACATGACGCTCCAGCAGTGATCATGCTATTTTATGACGTAATAATAAAGATAAACATGTGTCCTATGTCACAACCTCTTTTTATTTATTCACTACTACGTCTTAAAGTGCCAAAAATTATCTTAAAAAAGCCATTTTTACATTGAAATATTAAATATTATAGTATTACTTGTAGTATTCGATTATAGTATTCCGACATCAATAATGCCGTAAATGCAATTCGTAAGTAGGCATAAGTGAGGAGTATAGACCAGATTTAGAAAACAGTAAATTTCTACTGAGGTTTTACTTGCCGCCTGGTGCCCTGGGAAATAGCCTTGGCCACAGACGGCATTAGTTTACCTTGCAGTTCTTTTTCTTCATTTGTGCGTTTTAGCTAATATTATTGGATATTACGACTGCAGCATGACAGAAAACGTTTGGATTTGACAACAAATTATTCAAAAAATATGTTTTGTAAAACTCTTTTATTCGTGGAAATGGCATCACAAACAATGCGTAGAAGTTGAACAATGTTTGAGAGAAATATAAAATTATAAATTTTTTTATATCCAACATCCTCAGGAGGAAATATACCCGCTGTGTTGCATTTACCTTGAATTGCTCCAACACTTAGTTTCCAGAGTCAGTATTTAAAAAACCAGGCTTTTCAAGGTACTTATACAATCTAAACAATTATCTATAAATCCAGTTTCTTTTCTTACATGGTTCGCCACAAATCTGTATCCAAGGCGGAAGGGATGCCACCTCCTTAAGGCGGTTGCCTAACGGTTTCTTAACCTCTTTGCAGCGTGTTTGAAATACGATATTTTGACGAAACTATTGAAGTATTCCAAATAATTACACCTTCAAAAAGNTTGCAGCGTGTTTGACGTACGGGATTTTGACGAAACTATTGAAGTATTCCAAATAATTACACCTACAAAAATAAAACATACTACACACGAGAGAAGAATGGCGCCATGTCGCATATTTCCCGTCAATTATATGCACGCGAGTTCAGAGCCTTGCGTGTAACGGCGAATGGCCCAAGTGATGCACGTAGCATTGTCACCCTTATTACTCACACGATATCCACGCAGAGGGCCGTATTAACGCGAATACTCTGCGAAGCATGGTACCCGGTGTTTAAAAACGTATTTCCCACCGATAAATGCCACGTGGTAGAAAATCAACAGTGGTAGGAATTTGAAGATAGGATCCTTGATGCTTGTCATTCTTGAACAGTGACCCGAGGATGGAGCAAAAGGGGAATGCATTTGCAAAGAGTCATGGTGGCACTTTGAAAACAAAACCTAATGACAATCGTAAAATCCTACTTTGATTTCCGTATTCTATAATCCGGATTCTTGTTGTCATGGCAACCTATTATTCTGCAATGCTACAAAGATACATTCTTTGGTCGGTAGATCGCCTCGTCTAGGCAGCTCGCCAGAGTGCCGGAGGCTCCTAAACAGCTTTATTATGCAGGACCGCAGCTTTCATGCCTAAATATGAGCGCGAAATACGCTATTATCATACAATTAGCCATCATCACATGTCCAAAATGATCGTAAAACACCATTATTACATATCCGAAAATAAATGTAAAGTCGTTATTAACACAGAAAAAAAAAAAGACATTAAAGTGGAAACAGGCGACGGAAACTAGTCTCCCGACATAAAAAATTACGTAAATGCGTTTCAAAAGTAGACATTGCTAAGAAATATACCGAAGATTTTTACTACAATGTTTCCTACTGAAGCTGTATCCTAGTTTTGACGTCCTTGACCATCACGTGGGTAAAGGTTAAGGGGTCCGCCTGGCGACCAATCTGCGATGCAGCGTGTTAAAAAGCACGTTGTGCCGCCAAACTATCGAACGTGGATCTAGCTTTCAGTAACCTTTGTTACCGACATGCACACAATCATTCCTCCAAATATGCTGATTACTAACAGGAGTTTACCCACAAGTAGTAGAACACACACTTGCTGTCCAGCGGCTGTCAAGCCCAACCCTCGTCATACGGTCCTCCTGCCGTAGTACGAGGTGGGAAAGTCATCCTTAAGGACGCCAACCTACCTGGAGTTGTGCTCGTTTTGGGCAAGAAGCGCGGAAGCGATAAGGGCAACATTGCCACGCGCGTCTAGTGCCTCAAGGTTCTCAACTGGCGTGCAGTTTTCTCGTAGTGCTGCGTGTATCTATGGAACTTTCTATTGGCGGATAATCAGACGCAGGCCCTACAATAGTTCTGTATATTTCAGACCAGTGTATTTTGAAATAAAGCAATGTTAAAAACAGTTTTAAGCTGTTTCGGAGGGATTGTGAATATCATCTTCGAAGTGCGTGATGTCTTAAATGTGTTATTTGTCCCTCGGTTGAAGTGTGTTTTCTTTTCGTATATGGGCATACTGCAAACACATAAAGTGGTCATTATTTAAAAAAAAACCTAGATTTAAAACACTCTGCAACGCTATTCAAGCGACAATTTCTTATTTTACTGGGTCATATTTATAAACCATATATTTGTAAAAAATTGAATAATTTGAAAACATCTGTTCATTATGATATTTAGATAAGAAAAATCTTAAAAACAGAAACACTTATTAATTGACTCGTACTATCTCTCTTATCCTTTGATTGAAAGCAATATGAACGGACCTTCCGTGGCGCAGTCGGTTGGTGTCGGTTGGTGTGCCGTAGGTCTGGGGTAGAGGAGGTTCTGGGTTCGAATCCCAGGTAAGGCGTGGATATTATTTTAAGTAAAAGCATAAGCTAGTTAGTAAGCAGTCCCTTGATAAGCCTCCGTGCATAACACCGGGGGACGTTAGTATGCCCTTGCCGATTGTACAGTAGTGAAAGCGATACAGCAAGAGGAGGTGAAGTGAGGGAGGTAGGTAGACAGCGACGTGCGGAGGACGGGGTCGCAGCTGAGCTGTACTCACGTGCGGAGACGTCCTCGGAGGTGCTCTCTGCTCGACTGCTCGCTCCAACCAGGCAGCGCCCGCTCTTATCCGCTGTATGCTGCCTTGAGGAGGGGAGTCCAGTGGGCTTATTCTAAGTTTCGTCGGGAACGGCCCACGTCACCACGAACCCACTCTCTGTCAGCCGACGAAAACTAAGTCGTCATGAAATTGGTATTCAGAGTACGGAGTCGTTTCGAAGGCAAGCACATTCGGGCATCTTCGGCTTACCGACTCTCCCCACTCCAAGCTAGACGAGCGTTAGTGTCTCTGCGCATGGTCGACAACGTACAAACTAAATATTACTAGACGTACTCGTTTTTAAAATTGCTCAAATCTGTTTAAAAAGAATTACTTAAAGACACGAATAGTAAGCCTTATATTTTTAGATCGTTAAAAATAAATAGAAAGAAAATAATAGTGTATAGTTTTCTTTGGTTTTGTGGGGAGTTTGAGAAACTGTGGTTGGTGGCCATGTTGAACTGCATTTTTTTTTTACCTTCGTAAGATATAGATGTTTACTTATTAAAGACGTTGCTCGGGTGTTTAGCAAATCATTTGTGTTTGTGGAAAAGAAAATATTTCGCCAAGGTTAAGTAAAGGAAAGTTAGCAGATTTTAAATATAGATTTCACGCTGTCCTGAATAACAAAGAAATGTACACATCTTAAAACGATTATGTTAATATTCCTAACCTTCGTGTCCGCTGAAGTGTACTGTGGAGCTATGGAAGGTGATAATTTTGAATAAATATAAAATAAGTAACATTGACTGAGTCTTTGGCGTTCTCTGGTTGATATATTATTACAGTATTGCTAATCTCTTACGCGACAGGCATTGAATTAGGCGTAACTTAACCACTCGCCCACCGAGAACATACAATATAAGAGACGAATAAATGCATATATAAGAAATGTACAGCCTAGGATAATAGGAGTTAATAGGTTAAATATTTACAATAGTGTATTCGTACATTTACGCGCTTGTAATAACATCCCACGCCTAAAATAGTCTGTATCATGTTGTGCACAATGTTAAAGAAGGACGGACGTGTGTGATGCAAGTTTGTAATAGTTATACCCAATTTTTCATGCTTATTCGTATCGTAAATGAATGCGTAGGAAAATTATAACTCCATGAAACACAAACACGTGCTGCACTGGTTTTATGCCACACAATATTTATTTCCGTGTCATTGAAATACACGGCCACATTTAATACCGACGCCCGCCATATTGGTTAACTACGAAGTTCTAGCCTGCCGACTGCTCGTGAGCAGTTGTTTCGTCCCCGCCGACTCGTGACGTCAAACTACCGTCGTTTAAAAACTAAGAATACCAAATAGTAGGCTGGAACGAGGAATTGTTTCGATAACAACTTTCTTTCGTCGGAACGAAAACTTAGAATAGGCTCCCAGGTCTCGCACACACGCACGCACGCACGCCTCACCCGCGCTCAGATGTCACGCTGACACCAACACGAGATGCCGCCCCTCCTACATAGTTTATTGCCCTGGGTTTCAACGTTGTGCGCGGAAACGATGACGTCACCTCTGACGACACCATAAGCTGTCTGCAAACACACACACACACACACACACACGTGTACATGAGCAAGTTGTTTCTCAACAAGTTTCTGAAGTTCCCTTGACCCACAGCCACGCAGTCAGACATTTACGTCAAATTGCTTTGAATGAAATCGGCCAGCGAATGCCAGAACGTCGTGACATCATATTAACGTCACAGGTGGAGACACATTTGTCGGAAGGAAAACTGGTGACGTCTGGTTGTATCAGAAATTTTGTTAATAAAACTATTTCCAAATATTTTTTTAAGTTTAATGGATTGAGTTATACGAAATCGTCCATAAACGAATACATCATTTCGCAACCATTTAAGAATATAAAAATGCAAGCAACACTTGGAAGCGTAATAAGGTCACGAGAACAGATAATTTAGGTTTAAAAATTCATACTTTCTTCGTAGTGCACGGTGATCAACATTAGTATTTATTATAACAGAAATTAAATGTCTTCATGTAGCAAATAAATCTGTCAAAGAGCGAAAAATTCAGTCTTGATTGTATGGTAACAAATTCGCATTAATCTGCTTTAAAGTACATGGGAAACAAACATGAGGCGCCCTGAGTTAGAGAAACTACTTTGGACGTGTAACAGAACAGCGAGCATTTGCACGACGTTTCGACTATTTCATTTTATGGAGACTGTGACAGCAGTGTTTCGTCAAACAATGCCATAAACATTTATTGTAACATTAATATTAAAGCTACAGTTACAGAGTTTGACAAAGGTCTTGCGGCCGTTCTAGAAATGAAATAATTTCCCTCTTACTAACACAATGAATTGAATACTTTCAACATAGCCGTTATAGCTGCAATCACTCACGAACATAGCAGTAGCCATTGCTAATTCATAGTCGTATAGCAAATTAGCACAGTATCGTAAACTACGCATAGCCAGTTACATCCAACCTAATAATCTGTCACTCAAATACACTTTTTTATATGTAATTACGTCAAAACGTAATTAATTTGATTCATATTCCTGTTCCCTTTGTGTGCTATTTACGATTCCTTAGAAAATTGTGGGAAAAAATTAGGACATAAGTATTTTTAATTTAGAAAAAACTCTAAAAAATAGAAGTATACAGGAATGTTGTTCACGTAACAAATTATGGCGTCACTGTTCATACTTATAAGATAAATCCAATAAAAGTGTATATAAAGATGTCCTGCTTTATTACGTCAACATTAGCAAACCATTACTGCGGCCATGGCTGCGTTTAATTCTGTCTTTTTTTTTACATAGTTACAATAAGAGAGAGGCCTTTAATAACCTCTGCAATGTCTGTGAATGAAATAAACATGGAAACATCCAAATATTATTTTTGTTAGGAGAGCGTCAGGAGAAAAAAATGAGTGTTGCCATGTCTGGTTTGCATCAACAACATATCCTGGAAGGAGTGTTTTTCTCTCGTTTCACTGTTTTGTTATCGTAATATGAAGACCTTACGAGAAATGTGTGGTTTTTGTGAAGTCAGTGGTAATGGCAGACAGGCAGGTGAAGGGAGCTCAACATCTCATCAACCGTGAGTTGCTCAGAGTTGCAGGAACGGGGAAAGAACCGGCCATAACCTTTAGCGAGGACACATTCCAGCATTGACCTTGAGGGATTCCAGGAAACCATTGAAAGCCGATATCAGTAAGTTAGTATTGAGAATGGAACCAGCGTCCTCCGGAATACGTGTACAGTGGTTTGCCACAGTGAGCGGCACCTCGAACCAGGTGAATGATAACGGATGATGGATATCGCAACGCAGTGAACACGAACAACAGTACCAGTTCGCCGGGCGACAGGTATGAACTGGCTCTACCGTGGCCTCTACCAAGGTCACACACTCGCCTCGTGCAGTGACTAATTAAGAATACAAAAAAGCGATAACACGCTTTTATTTATATTTAGATTGTTTCCTCTCTTGGAACGAAGAACGATTCCATTCCCCTGAATATACGTAATCCGGCCAGCCAAAGAACATTGTATACCTACTTAAGAGACTGCATCACCCCTTATACAGAAATTGTTCCTTTTAGCATCATAACAGAAGTGTCAGTGTCTGTAATAAAAAATGTGTTATTACAGAGATCTGTGCAAATTTGTATTTAATTGCAAATATCTGTTCCTTGGCTGTGACTTAAATGTGAGATGTTATTAATATATAACATTTTGTATTAAGAAAATTTATGTATAAATATGCATTAATAGTCCATATGTTAGGTCCGTAATAATGGGTAACCTAATTAGCTAAGCTTGTGTTGTCGCATTTTTCAATAAATCCTCCTCAATTGGGATAGGAAGAAGGGAATAGGAAATTGAATATGGTGGGTGACGCTGGCTAAGCAGCCGCTAAGATGGCGTCACTGTCTATCAACATGTCAGAACGCCGTTGTCCAATCAACGCCTGGTAACTTACTTGCCAGATGGTAGCCCAGGCAACAGTGAACCTCTCACAGCACGCGGTAGCCAATCAGACCGAAAACCTGATCTCGCAGTCTCGCGAAGCCAATCGGAGAACAGACCCGCCCACGTCAAAGGAAAAACCACGCCACTTCGCCTCTGTAATGACATATGCTCTGTGTCATCGCTCCTTCTCTTCCCAGAACATGCTATATTTCAATACACTGCGGGCCTGCCAGTAGTTTTCTCCTCCTTATTAGCGGCGTGTCTTTGTGAGGAGACAGTTTCCTTCTCTACTGGCCAATCAGCGCCTGGTAACTTACTTGCCAGATGGTAGCCCATGCAACATATACTCTGTGTCATCGCTCCTTCTCTTCCCAGAACATGCTATATTTCAATACACTGCGGGCCTGCCAGTAGTTTTCTCCTCCTTATTAGCGGCGTGTCTTTGTGAGGAGACATTTTCCTTCTCGACTGGCCAATCAGAGTTAGGTAACTCAAATACCGCACGTCTGCAATTCGCGCGCAGACACCTAGGACGCGTAACACGGACACCATCCAATCACAAAAGTGGATCTGAGCTAATGTGTTGTGAAATACAACTGGTCGTGAAATCTTTACGCGAAAATCGGGAGTCCCTAGCTATTGTCTAGTCGCGGTTTCTTCACACTTTTTGAATAAAACCTTTAAAGAAACACACATGTATGATAAGTTAGGATGTTTCATAAAAATGTCGTGTGTCACAAACGTTTTATAATTGTGTTACCATAAAAGTATGTCATTTTTGATTAAATCGAAGTATTACGNATGTCGTGTGTCACAAACGTTTTATAATTGTGTTACCATAAAAGTATGTCATTTTTGATTAAATCGAAGTATTACGAGGCATAATTAAGAAAGTAAGACTACTCAATTTTCGTATTGTTAAAAAAAAATTTTATTTAAACAAAATTACAGGATATTGTAGGTTTATTTATTACTTATTTTTGCACGTAGTCGCCTTCCAGTTCTATGCAGGTTGTAAGTCGTTGCACAAGATTTTTGATGCCCTCTGCATAGAACTCTCCCGCCTTCTCCTTCGTCGACTTCAAGACCTCTTGTTTCACCTCCTCATTGGTTAGCAATTTTTTTCCTTTCATGTGAGTCTTCAGGAAGGTGAAAAGATGAAAATCTGAAGGTGTCAAGTCAGGGGAGTATGCAGGGTGGTTCAAAATGTCCCAACCAAACGGGTTCAAAGGCGCCTTGGTGGCGTTGGCCGTGTGCGTGCAGTCGTTGTCGTGCAACAAACACACCGCCTTCGTCAACATTCCCCTCCTATTGTTTCAAATGAGTCTCTTGAGCTTTTGTTGAGTCTCAAAGTATCGTGCTGCAGTATTTGTCTCCCTCTTATGCAAATAATCTATCAAAATGATCCCTTTTTGGTCCCAAAACACGGTTGCCATGATTTTGTTTTGCCGAAATTGACGTTTTGAATTTTTTGGCAGATGGGGAACCACTGTGACGACTGTCTTTTTTGTTTTGTTCAGTGCAAAAATTTCAATCGGCGTTTTTTCTTCGGCGAGAAGAAACCTTATGACAGCGCGCACCTCGCACTTGGCGGGATTTCTGGTTGACATATTTCACAGAAACGGACACTGCGAGGCGAGTTTTGCTACTGACGAGGGTCGCCGGTGCTCGTTGTGTTGAGGAGACCCCCTCCCCACTACCACTCAGTGTTGCCAACTGTTGAAAAAAAAATTCCCACAGCACGACAGCCCAACAGTTCTCTAACTTTATGGACACGCCTTGAACTTACATTTTATTTAAAAATTTTTATATTTAATTTGTGGCCAATATGAATAAAGGCAGCGAGAAAACACGAGTGTTGGTAATGCCCAGTAATAAATAGTTATCATTTTAGAATCCGCATTTTTTTCGAATCTTTTGAACATTTTCCAACTAGTCTGCATTACGAAAACAAAACACCTTACAGAATATTAAGTAATTGGTTTTTAAAAGGAATACGTGGTTTTTATTGCTTGTTAGTAGAAATAATAAAATCTAAATTAAATTTTAAAATATTTCGCAATACCGCCAGTGTTCATCTGGTCACTATAAAGGAATGCCTTCTAAGATAATTGATTGCTCGTAAAATCGTGATTCCATCATTCCTTCTGGTGTGTCACTGAGGTAATGAAGTCCAGATTTGTGTGCTATACAAGGCCTCCTTCAAACTCGATTAGGGTCTCGAAGCATCCTTTATTTTTGGCTAATTATAGTGCATCGCCATTCCTCATCCACATCTGAAACAAATTTCTAAATAATGTCGTCGTTGTCAGGGTGTAAATGACAGACGCAAGGAGTATCCAGAACGCAATCATTCTCTGAATGTCACCCCTAAAAAAGTGAGGGTGGAAACTGGGCTCGCAATAAAGATGCTGCACGCCTTTAGATGGCGGGAAGAGGCGTTGTAGGTTGAGTTGGCTCCGGTGTCGCTGGACGGATGGNTTGGTTGAGTTGGCTCTGGTGTCGCTGGACGGAAGGTCCTCTCTTCTGGCGGACACTATGAGACATCCGGAGCTAACTTGGTGAGTATCGTAATACTTTATTTAGCTACTGCTCTCAACGCCCTCGCACAGTTCGACGGTCGCCGTCGTCTAAGTTAAGAGCAGTTAAAGGGAACGTCTACCCGGCCTCCTAACTCATATGACTCGCCTTCTCGTATACTCTGTTGCTCATTCCAAACTCTCTCTGATGATGCTGTACCTGCGTTCTCTCTACGTCCGTTTATATTACCATGGCCGTATTTGTGTTTTAATACGCTTGGTGGCAGTTATACGTGTCCAAACGCCGCACAGCGCAGATGTGCTGCGACATTACTCATGCTGGTGCTAAGTACTTACTTTCACTACTAGATACATTTCATCATGGGCGCCGCACTTTTTATATCAATGAGTGTATTTACGCAGGCTGCAGTGCGTATTTGCCTACACCCGGGGCGTCAGTGCGTCCTTGAATTTACTTGTCGAAATAATTACTTTCCTAATAATTAAATATTACAATTCATTGACGCGCAACTAAAGTCCACCTGTCTGTATTAATGTTAAATGTGGTAGACGGATGGGGAATGTGCAGGAAAGGAAAACCCAAATAGCTTCTTTAACCGCAAACAGCCTATTTACGTGTGGTTAGGTTGGAGCTGTATACGAAGTCATTTTTCTGTACTTCTTACAAAAATGTCTCTGGAAACTGGTTGCCAAATATATTCTTGTAAATCTACAACACGCTATGTTAGACAACATACTATACTGTATTGCTCAGTTTTTATAATAAACATGTAGTCTACAATAATAGCTTGATACAATTCAGCATTAATTTTACGAATTCCTTATTAATGTTTTGTTAAAATTACTTTAATTAATTTGTAGTGTAACAAAAATATCCTTGCATCTAGTTTACGAATAATTCCTTGTACAAAAAATATAGAGTCTTTAGATTGGTATACTTGCATAAACATTGTTCTTTATAGGCTGTTTACAGAAGCGCTTTCTAAATAAACCTTTAAAAAATGTCCCTGTCTTTGGTTGCATATATTTTGACGGGAAAAGTGACCGACATGCAGCAAGAGTAGTTAGTAATGGTAGAGGGAAAGTCGTTCCATGTCTTTACGTTGAATCACAAGTGTTACGTAAGCATTTGTTACCACTAGTAATATATATTTAATTTCTGTTTATTATAGTGCATATAAAATTTGTAAAAATTTTTATTTTCTGATAATTTAAAGTTTCCCTAGACCGACACAAGAATAAAGTCACCAGAATAATGGCAATGTTAGTTGTGCATGTGATGGAAGAATATAAAATGTACATTCAAGTATATCTAAAGCAGGGCTTTGAAATGCGCCAATTTTATCGTGAAAAGAATTTACATATGTTTACATCATGATTTTAGACTGAGAAATTGGGAAGAAAAACTGTGGATCTACGTTTTGCTAAGTGGCTACGCTCAAGACATTCCATTCTGGTGTACTTCCTTCACTGCCATGTCCTTGCGGGTCCAAGTTCTCAAATGTAGACCGTGGCGGACACTGCATTTGTTTGGAGTTCTTCTCGACGTGCTTCCGTTTACTCCACGTCCTCTTTTTTCAGCGCCGCTCCATCCCCACCTCATACATTGTTCTTTGTTGGTCGTAACGAGAGTCGTGTGCTTCCAGCAGAGCAACCGGCTGTGGTTGGCGCTACGTGTGTTGTTGACCTGCGAGAATGTGGCAGAGCACATCAGCATTTGAAAGACGTCGACGCGTGTAAAGGCGATGACGTGGTTGGTCTGTTGACAACAGGAAACTGCCTGCCGCGAGGTAGCCGAGGCAATGGCGACAAACAGGTCATTGGAAACACATGCGCTCTCCAATCCGAGTTGCAATGGCGTGGAAGCGCAGATCGAGGCCAGCAAGGCAACACAGAGAACAAGTCCGAGTACACATACAACGCGCCCTCCAAGTTATGCAGTGCAGCTGCTTCATTCAGTTGCACAGTCAATGACACCTCGCGACAGGTAAACAATGCAAGTCTGAGTGCGAGCGCTCAGTAAATATAAGTGTGTTGTTCAATCATAGTTACTTCCGACTTCTTGAAGCCCTGCTGAAGTCCTTCTTTGAGTCTACTCCTCCGCCTCATGCAAACAAAGCTTAACTAAGTCTACAAAATCACACCAAAAGGACAAAGCACCCCATTCGTGGGCTCTTAGTTTAGAAATAATTTGCATGATACATTTTTCTTACAATGCATAGCCAACACATTCATTTCCTTTCTGGTTTATTCATTGTTAATTATAAATTCAAAAAATATAATTCATGGATAAAATATAATTATGTAATACTTAATTTAAGTCAAACATAATATGTTGTTATTTTGACAAAAGGATAAAAAGCTTGCGGAACATATGGGAAAC
>NQII01007281.1:32653-43233 GCA_002778355.1 Clitarchus hookeri | reverse complement strand
TAAAGAATTTTTAAACATACAATTTATGACAATTTTATGCAAGAAAATTAACAGTGAATTAAAATTTAAAACTGCCAATTAGAAATTTATGAATCAATACATTTACAAGATTATTTTATTAAGTGTATACATTATTTGCGAGAAGGGGCGAATTGGGCAGTATTATAAGTTTTTGAAGTTAAGATTTCTAAAATTATACTTTAATATATTTCATTAAATGCATTCATTTAATAAGTTAAAAATGGTAATACAAGGAAATTTCAGTATAAAGTAGATGTATTCCTGCTTAAAAATGTGAAAAGCAATACTTTATTTTGCCAAATGAACCGGTTTTTTTATATTAAAATTTGTCCCTTGAAAATCTTTAAGTACAGAAATATATGTTTCAAAATATATGGTGTATTGAAAAATATTTTTATGTACTGTGAAGAAAGAGGAAAATGTGGGTTCAGCTTGGAGTAAGTCATTCTTTATAAAATATGCAATCAGTTCATAAACACAGTTGTTACTTATTTTTATATGTTGATATAAATGTATATAAGATATGAAGAATCTCAGTCAACGAAAAGGATTATGGTAAATGTGTCAACAAAAAATAAGTAAAGGATGGCTAAAAAATATTAGTATTAATTTTAAATGCAATAGGGACAGAGATTTTAATAATCTGCCAATTTTTATTCAAAAAGTTTATAAAAACTGAAAAAATAACACCGTATTTTACACTGCCGCACCATAAAAATAGCACAAGCAGAATAACGCATCGGATTGTATTGAACATTTATAGATGTAGTGATAGAGATGTGTAATACACATAATCACAAAAACTCGTGCTGTGTGCGGTAGGATGTTATCTTGTTGGAATATAGCACCTGGAATCCCGACCGGTAATGGGAGCATATTTGGTCGTAGGATTACATTTACATACCGCTGGAAGTCAATGTTCCACATAACGTGACGAGAGTGGATCGGTTATCGTATAATATGTCTACCTAGACCACAATGCCTGCCCTGGGGGAAGTGTGGCGCTCGACAGCGCGATTGTGGGGTAACCAGAAGTACTCCACACCTGGGCGCGATGATCAACTGTCCTTATAACTGAACAGCGCTAACGTAACACTATGGTGTCAAAAGTCTACCCTACAAGACCCCCAAATTTAACAAAAGCCAAAGCAAAGGTTTGTTGCCAACGTTGGGGAAATGAATGGTAATTTACTGTACCGTGTTGTAGATGATATTGTGCTTAGAACACATGAATATTATTTTAAAATGCGCTGGGGCGACTTAAATGATGTTATTTTAACAACGTGTTACTGATATAACTAATGAACCTACTTTCCAATCTATATGGGTTCACATCATTTTAAAATATGTTTTTATAATGCGTAAGTGGTAAGAAGGTCTTGACGTTTCGCTAAGAGCAATAACTTTAATGATAAAAGCATAAAAAAATAAAACAGTAATGAGACATTTACAAATACAGATATGGCCTACCTGAGAATCAAAAATTAATAACCTCGTACCAGAAGCAAACGTGCAATCAACTGCATTACAGAGGTCGGATTCGGAGCATCACCTTCATATGTAATAAGTCTCTTGCTATGAATCATAGGGTTTACTAACCTTAAATTATAACAATACTATCATTTTGAAATAATTATATCTGAATCACTTAAAACACGAAAGTTTACGTAGCTTGTCATAGCGCTAGTAGAATGAATAATTTGATGAGAATCGGTTTATTGTTCCCCAAGATGTGGCATATAAACTGCAATTATTTACATGTGACGCTCTTCATAAATCGAGGGCAGAAGTGTTACGTATTAGTGAATTCGATGATTGCCATAAACACATTATACAAAATTAAGTTAGAATCGGTTACACAGTTTTGAAGATATAGTTTAATAAGTTAAAATGTAACCTAAGCCACCAACCTGAAAATAAATGCCGGGCTCACTTACAATATTTAACTAACACCACTAGTACCACAGTACACCTTTTTCTCCTAATTTAGTGGGAATCGGATGATTGTTCCCTATGATATTACATAAATATTCAATTTTTGTTATGTGGTCTATTTAGCAAAATGACAGAGAAATGAAGCCCGTATAGACAAAATGTTATGGTTAAAATAGTTACTATCAGCATACAGATTTAAGTTAAAATTAGTTTTTTTGTTTCGTGGATATAAAATACTGAGGTTAAATGTTTATATTGAGGCCTTTTTGAAACTATATGTCCGTTCCACTTAAAACATATCAACTTACTTGCCTGCCGAAGTGCTACTCTATAGCTAAATGTGGTAGATATCAGCTGGTTTTCTCAGAAAATATTATACACAATTTTTAATTTCAAATGTAATATTATGTTACAAAATTGCAGACAAAAATATTTGTGTGGACACATTTAGATAGTTGAAATATATACTGCCGGTCTACAAAATTGAGCTGGAATTAATTACATGGTTTCGACGATATTGCATACCTAGCAAAAATAGCTGTACGACGGCCATTATAATAATACACGTATGACCTTCTAAAACATACAATTTCACATTACCCGCTGCAGTACTACATGTTTGCCATATTTAGTAGGAATAAAATAATGGTTTCCCGAGATATGACATAACAACTCTCGTGTGGCACTATCTGACAAAGGGAGGAAAAAAGTGGCAATGCGTTGGCATACATATATGATGTTTGTAATATATTCTTTCAGCTTACAAAATTTGGTCGAAATTAATCTATCACTATGGTAGATAACATTAATATATCTAAAAAAAATTATTGTAACTGCCATTTTGTAAATAAGAACCTAATGAAGTTTAATTTCGTTTGTTTACATGGTCTATCATAATGTTATTTACGTGTCAATTTTGGTGAGAATTGATAGAATAGTTTCATGTGGTGTTATATTTCAAAATCGCTGACCAACAACCATACCCATCTCTGAAATTCAATGCTTATATTATGCACCGCTAATATACAACATTTGGTTCAAATCTGTTGAATGTTTCCCGTGATATGATATTTCTTCCTAAATTTTAAAATGCCGCCATTATGAAAATAAGTGTTCAAGGACAACAAAAATTATGTGTATTCCTTAAGTACAATATGTGTACCCAGTTCGGTGAAAATATTTCGAATTCATTAAGTGGGACACGAACACACAGACACACACACCTACACAGACACGCAGACAGAATACTGATCTCTTAAGACTTTCTTTCCTTTGGAAAATAGTCTAAAAGAAACAGATACATACTATGTTGTAATTAAACTGCTTTGTATTGTGATATTATTTATGTTTTCATGCCAACTATTGCCTTGCTGCATAGGTTTGAATACCATGACATCCTACTGGGACATTCTACTGGTATGTATTGTATAAGTAATGAAGAAATTCGTTTCATATATTTGAACATGTATTCAATGCCTATGCACTTAAATAGGTGGGTTATACAACACTATCAAAATAATGAATTAATAAAGGACTGAAATTAGAATTTGTACGAAGTAAAATTCGTAAAACTAATATTGCCTATTCAGAAAAAATGTCATAAAAATACAGAACTGAAAATAATAATATTAAAATTCTTGGAATTAAAATAAATCTTAAAATTTAAAGAATGTATTTAATGAAATAACGAGAATATTTAAATCATTTATAAATTAATTTCAAATTAAATATCACTGAATATTATAAAAAATAAATATTACGAAATACTGTTATACGAATGGAAAACAAATGTGTGAATTGAATAATATAAAATGTTTTACTATTTGGAAACGAAATAATTCACATTTTCTGAAAAAAATATTTTATTATTTTAGAAAAGAGAGAACATATTATTTATAAATATCACATAATAAATAATTAAACAATTTTAATTATGACATCCGAAAAATTTTATTTTTAATAACTAACATTTTGTTTTAGTCACACAGCAAGTATTTATAAGAGCCTTGCAGATATTTAAAATAAATTGAATTATAAAAAACAATATTTTATTGTCTACATACATATAATGATACGATGCTCATTTGATTATTATAGCATTTGATACATATATACCATTGTGATTCAAACCCTAGTAAAGAAGAAAAATCGATATATTTAACTATGTTACCGGTGGTATTACGGCTGCCTTTAAATGTATGTCTTCTATTAAACCTGGAAACCTAACAATACTTAGACTAACAAGAAGTATCTGAAAATTGTCCGAATGAAGACCCATTTTCGGTTATTAAAAATTATTTTTACCTCTATCTTTGTAAGGATTTAGAATACACCATATAAAAATTACAGTTTAAAAATTATTTTTTCTAATTTAATTAGTTACATTGGAATATAAGGTGATTACAAATTTGCAGAAATTTATAAAAAGAAATAGTAATTTAAATATATATATATTTATAAATACATATACACACTAATAAATTATTTGATGAAAATTTATTTAATTGTAATTGAAACAAATTATATAGGAATATACGAGTCCAACATTCAAAATTTCCATTCGCAACAAATATACTACATTTTTGTATAAAAGTTAGATGTTATTTACTATTTATTTATGTTACAAAATTCTTATTAACCTGTTTTGAATCAGTGTTTTAAAAATTATATCGACGTTATTACCAATATAATTATTACTCTATCTTCCGATGCGATAAATTACAAATTTTGCTAGGCCCTACTATGTCTAAGACGTGATAACATGTTATACGAATCAAAAACACTACATATGTATATGGCTAAGTTATTCACATCCGGATCTATGACACATCTTATAACATTGGTAGTGAGATTTTTGCCAATAGTATTTATTATCTAAATGTAGTTTAATTCCTTGACTGTTGTTTTGAGTTTGTAAATAAAGAGTACATAAATACCATGTTTAGAGAGAAACATTTATTAGTTATTACCAGTATATGATCAGTGAAGATTTTTAGGTAAGGCTTGCCTTTATCTTAGAATCATATATATTTATTTGATATATATTTTTGAAAAATAGTGTAAATACGTACAGAATGTTGCTAACATAAAGAAATGAATGTACGGGCCAACTGATTCACAATAAAAGGGAAAGATATGATATGAAGTGACAGGGTTGGCACTGCTGTATAGCTTCATATATTTCAAAACACGAATAAATGAAACATGATGAACAGCAAAAATCATATCAGAATTGTGTACGATTGATGAGGAACAAAGTTTTCTCAAGTACAATAATGTTTACCGTCAACGGATTCAGTGACATAGATATTTCTTTGCTGGATGCCAAAATCATGGCTTGACGGGGGAGGGGGGAAAATGTTTGGAATTTATATTTCTACTGTCTGTAATGCCATTTGGAACACGACTAGAATCATACAGTTAGAGAAACAATCGAAAGTTTTACCAGTTTAATTTGAGTGAAAAACGGTTGGTTGACAATTCTAGCAGCTGATGAAACATTCAAGTGACGTGAATCGTCGGTAAACATACTAATGTTTTGCAACATCCCGCTGAACAAAAATGAGTGACTCACCACTCTCAAACAACAGCTCCATAATGTGTATAGAATTACACATACACACATGTGAAAACATACAGACATGTTTACATTCACAGCCCATTTGCACACCCAAAAGTAAGGACGGGCAAAAGCAAATGTGTGGAAAAGTAAAGAGAAAATACGAAAAGACATATACACTCACAGCGAAAAGCCGACTGAACCGTCTTAAAACTTTTGCCACCTTGAGAACAAGAGCTAAAGACCTAGTGTGAATAACTTCACTAACGTTTTCGTTAATTTCTATTTTAAATATTAGAAATTTACTACCTAGAAGTAAGTTCTATCTCCCAATATCGGGTATTTTTACTTACGTTAATCTGAACATTAATTAAAGTAGAAGGGAAATGCCGAATCCAGCGCGGGAAAAAGTTGCTTAAATCGGAAGGTACCCCCCTGGGGCTCTANTTAGAGCCCCAGGGGGGTACCTTCCGATTTAAGCAACTTTTTCCCGCGCTGGATTCGGCATTTCCCTTCTACTAATTAACTTTAGTTACGAACTCCTAAAATCAGTTTTTAATGAAAGGTTTTACATTTATCACAAATAAAAAAAATTATATAATTGTAACTGAAACTTACGAATTCTTTCATTAGTAAATTAAAGTTATAAAATGTTATACGAATCCAAAGCGAAACATTTACATTATTCGCACTCAGATATGGTACACAATTAATACATTTATTTAGTGGACATTACGTCACTAAAATACCAATTTAATGGGAAAGAAAGAAAGATTTTGCGTGTTTGTCAGAATGCGGTCTTGTGGAACAAACGTCTCAGGTGGGTTCTTGCAAGCTATAAATAGCGGAAGGTGATGGGAAACCTCCGCAGGCTCATCTTGGTTATAATTCCTTGGACACACTACGGTATCTGTATTTGCGGCCGTCGGACTGGACTTCCTCTCTTATAAAACAACTCAATTTTGTCTGATGATTAACGTCTTAATTCAACAGGACTTTGAATTTATATCTTATTTTAAAATTAGTTTTTCGGCTTTTGTGGGGTACACCATATGTTAGTGAGATTGGCTTACACAGCACACTAAAATAGTAATAGTGAAAATGAAGCCAAATGAGTGAGAGCGAACGATAATGGTTCCACTGGTAATCAGTTCCAGGAAACTGAATATTTAAATTCTCTTATTTTTAAGCGACTCCCGTTAAATGTCGACAGTTCACTAACATAAGTCGCTGGTTTTCCGTTCATTTGAATGGTTCGCTTGTCGGTAAAAGCTTATCAACTGACGTTCTGTGAATGGTTTTTCACTGACTGATGTTACTGGTTAGGGCTAAGTGTGCACTACAATGAATAATTTACAATAATATTAGCATCACGTTTGTATAAATGGATTAGGTGGATGTTTTATAAAACAGAATTAAGGAATTAGATTTTCATCCATGATTACGATCAGTTGTTCTAAAAATGAGGTACTGAAAATTTTTTCCATGCTAAATAACAGAACTGTCCAGTACTTTGATAGAGGGTGCTTGGTTTACGTCGGTGATTAATTAAAAATTATGTAAAATATATATTTCAAATAATTTTATTCTCGTACCTGTCGAAGTGTTTATACAAGTAATAGACATGGGAGAAATCTTAAATTTTTTTACCGTAAGGCTTTAACTTATATTAGCATTTAGCATTCGACATCCCGTGGCGCAACCGGACGGTGCACCACCAGTCTGGGGTGCGGGAGGTTCTGTATTCGAATCCCAAGTATGGTATGGGTTTTAGTTTCAGTTAGGCCAAAGTTTATTGTGTAAGCCGTCCCCTGATAAGCCTTCAGGCATAACACCTGAGGACATTAATAAGCCCTTTCTAATTCCAATTCAAATTTATTTGGTAGGCAATACTTTGATCATAATGTATTTAATAAAATGTTATATTTTCTAAGCAAAATACTATAAGGCATATTCACAGAGCAAAGGTCTCTGAGCTCAACGTATCCATATTTAGTAAATGGGCACTTCTCGAGTTTTAAAAGGAAAATAAAGAATTTGTTACTTTGGGGCTAATTTAAACTGGCTTTCCACCCAAGATATGTAATTATAAGAACAATTGCTATATACAGATTATTCCTTAGGATGACTGTAAGATTTTGTTTTAAACTATATTTCCATTTTGCAGTTGGGTGTAAGAAAATAATTAGTATAAAATTGTTGCTAATGTGGTATTTTAGCAGAAACTTTCAGTTATACACACAAAAGGAAATAGAGATTTCTGCTTGAATGAGTGGTTTTAGGGTTGAGACAGTAATCAACCTCCTGAAAGTTAACTACTTATAGACTCTGTAGTAGATGCAATCATATGTGTGCGCTTCAAGCTAGACAACACGCGACTAACAGAATTGACAAAACACTGGTGAATATGACGAGCATTGATCAACGATGCCAGCATGTCTTCCTTCTGAACGTAAGTTTATACTTGCTGCTATCGGAGAGTGGACTGTCTTACGCCGAAGAGCCAAAAATCGGGTACACCTGCCTAATATCGTGTAGGGCCCCCCGAGCACGCAGAAGTGCCGCAAGACGACGTGGCATGGACTCGACTAATGTCTGAAGGTATGCAGGAGGCAATTCATACTATGAATCCTGCAGGACAATCCAGAAATCCAATGCGTGCCAATTTAAGAAAGAGTTGCACGTCTGTCACGTTTAATGATTCTCGTCAGTCGTTGTTTGTCCCGTTCTTTCAATATCTTTTTCCGTTCGCAGTGATGTCGAAAATGTGATGTTTTACTGGATTTCCGATATTCACGGTACATTCGTGAAATTGTCGTAGGCGAACATCCAAATGCTATCGCTACCTCGGTGATGCTATGTCCCATCTCTCGTGTGCCGACTATAACACAACGTTCAAATTCACTTAAATCTTGATAACTTGCCATTGTAGCAGTAGTAACCGATCTAGCTGCCGACCGCATCGCGTTAGTCTGATTGGTTCTGTACCTCTGTTATTTGCATACGCACGCCTCTACCAGTTTTTTTTGGCTCTTAACTGTATTTTCTTGCTTCTAGTCAAAAGTTTTATCAACATAATTATTTCTAACGGCCTACCTTAATGGTTTACCACTTATGGGCAACTGCTGCTATAAACTTCTTAAGACATCACATATAATCTAAGCTAACTTCAAGCCGGAAGTGGTACCTCCGATATTGATGTGATGACGGTAAACTTATTGGTTAGCATATTATATACAACTAGGTCTATGAAATGTGTTGAGCCTAATATGTCACACTTACATTCTCGGTGTTGGAAATTTGTCATTACAGAAATTATTCGGAAATTGCAGCAATTAAAGCCAATTCTGACTCTAAAAGGTCTTTTGGCTTTATATGTGATGTAATTTTTTTCGATGTTGGGTGTGTTACCCATGTAGCAATCCCATTGAATGAAAGTAATTATTAAAAGAAATAATATTAAAGATTTTCGACTTTGCTTACCGAATTTCAATAAATCATACGTGATATATGATCTAAATAATTTTAACGATTAAAACTTAATTTTTGCATTTTTCTTTTTTATATTAAAATGGTTTTTTGCTATAATAGTTATATGATCTATTGTATTTAGCGAGACAACTTTTTGGCTACAGGATATGTGGGGTGGGAGGGTGGCAACCCTGTAATTTTTATAACATGACTTCAGACATGATTTTGAGACCTTGTTTGCGTTTGGTTTGTTCATACATACTTGCTATAGTGGTTTTTGTATATGCCTTTAAATTGGTGGGGCAGACATGGGATTACTATTCTTATAACATGAGTTGAGCTTATTCACCAATTTCTTTGTATTCGCTGCTCGGGATGTATACAAAACTACTTAAAAAAACTCAGTAGCGCAAATATGCCTACAAAGCTCTATATGGTAACGAAAATGTGTGAAAAATCCAAATTTATTATGTCATGTTAGCACTAGAACCCGGAAATACGAGTCCGAAAGTATATAAACACTCAACATATGCTACATACATATGCATATATAACATGAAAAAAATTCACATGTTGTGATGCCATATTTGAATTCGCTCGTGCCGGACGATGCCGCTGGTCGGGGTGTTTTCTCGGGGTTCTCCCGTTTCCCCCACCCTTGCATTCCGACGCTGCTTCATTCTCACATCATTTCACCCTCATCGGCTCATAAGACTTCGATGATAAGAGACGCCCAGATCTCTCCATTCAACTCGAATTCACCAAAATAATACTAGTTAAATAATGTGTAACACAGCATATTTAATAAATTTTTTAATTCAATAAAATTAGGTAAATTTATGGCATTTAAAAACATATAATTAATATTTAAATCTATGTTATTAACTTTAACACGCAGCTCGGGTTTTAATGAATTTTGTATATGTTGAGCCGCACTGTGGATTTGTAGCTAATTAATTTTTAAGTAACAATATTATTAGGTGTGTATTTCTAGGCCCTCGTTAAATGGCAAATGGGATAGTGCAATGGCGTGTAAAATAATTTTTATAGCTAATTCTACGCTTTAAAGGGAATTTCTAAATATTTTGAGAGAAAAATGGAAAATTCGATCGACAAATAGTATTTAAATCTTTATAGAAAGATAAACATATATTTCGGGAGACAAAAATACAATTTACGGATGGAAACAAGGCGACTGTGAACGGAAACCAGATGGCGGACACTCAAAATCGAGGCCGTGACTGCACACCGATTCCAATATGGCGGAAACACAATATGGTGGCCGTGACTGCACACCGGTTCAAATATGATGGACAATCAATATGAAGGCCGTGACTGCACACCTGTTCCAATATGGCGGACACTCAATATGGAGGCCGTGACTGCACACCGGTTCCAATATGGCGGACACTCAATATGGAGGCCGTGACTGCACACCAGTTCCAATATGATGGACACTCAATATGAAGGCCGTGACTGCACACACCGGTTCCAATATGGCGGACACTCAATATGGAGGCTGTGACTGCACACCGGTTCCAATATGGCGGACACTCAATATGGAGGCCGTGACTGCACACCGATTCCAATATGG
>NQII01007281.1:0-21532 GCA_002778355.1 Clitarchus hookeri | reverse complement strand
CGTCTCAAAACTCACGAAAGATCCTCAGATCACCGACGTGCCATGAACGATTGGATAGAAGCGTCGATTAGATTAAAGTTTTTCAGTGGAATAGACAAGCACTTGCAATACCAGATTGAAGACGAGAAATCACAATGGGTTGCTATCCTCGAACGAATGATGTCCATTGTATTTTTCTTAGCAAGCAATAATTTATCGTTTAGAGGGAGCTCTGGATCGGAAACTTTATATACTCCTAATAATGGTAACTTCCTGGGTTTAGTGCAATTACTTGGAAAATTTGATAATGTGATGATGGAGCACCTTCGCCGTGTTGTAAACAAGGAGACGAATGTCCACCATTTTAGCAAACGCATTCAAAACGAGTTAATTGGCTTACTTGGTAGTGAAGTTCGAAATAATATTTTGTCTATCGTAAAGTCAGCTAAATACTTTTCTATCATACTGGACTGTACTCCTGATGTAAGCCACGTTGAACAATTATCTGTAACATTCCGTTTTGTGGACACTAATGAAGAAGAAGTCGAAGTACAAGAATGTTTTGTTGCTTACAAGCCGGTAAGTGACTCTTCAGGAGCAGGAATCACTGGCCTTTTTCTTGATGTCATTGTACAAGAGTTTGACTTGGACATGAACGATTGTCGCGGTCAAGGGTTTGATAATGGAGCGAATATGGTAGGAATAAATAAAGGTGTCCAAACCAGAATTCTGAATCAATATCCTCGGGCATTTTTCAATCCATGTGGTTGTCACAGTTTGAATTTAGTGATAGCTGATGCAGCTAAAACTTCTGTTAAATCAGTTTCTTAATTTTGATTTCTCCAAAGACTGTTTGTTTTATTTTCTGGATCAACAAAGCGATGGGAAGTGATAGCCAAGCATATTGAAGGATTATCGCTGAAACAAGTTTGCGAAACTCGCTGGGAGAGTAGAGTTTCTAGCCTTGCTGNGGAGTCTTGTCAATAGAAAACGCTATCGCCCAGAAGTTAAATTATTCCGGATTAATAAAAAAATTTGCAAGCACAAAAGCCAGAAAGGTGGTCATCTAAGTTTATCATTGAAGTGGTTGTTGGTAGTTTTTTTGTAAGACTGTCTGTAGCTAGCCTATTAGCTGCCTCGTCTTTCGTGGGATGAATGTTTTTGAAAGAGACTCAGTACGTCATTGTGTCAGACTATTTCGTCGATGCTATCGTCGATTTGGATGCTCGGGCGAGCAGTGAGCCTGACTACATCGCACACAATACAGGACACAACTGCCCAAGCTCTGGAGGTGAAGTCGGCGAGACAGATGCCAATGCCTCAAGCGCACACTTCAGGTAGCGACAATTTGCAAGGCTGGCGAGGGAAGCAGCTTTGATGAAGCCCAAACGACCTTGAATAATGACATCAAGGAGTTCGCCTCCAAGATCCGCTTCCCAGGACTACACCGGTGAGCACAGCAGTTTCAGAAATCCTCTATTATGGCCAACTTGGCCGCCTAAGTACCCATTGACATCATCAACTACAACAAAAATCAACAGATGGAGGCTTTATTTGACAAATAGGTGATAGAACAAAGTTGCTGGGAAACATGTTTAACACCAGACTTGAGGGGCAATTGTCGAGTGACTGTTGGAGCGAAGGGATTTGTTTACTTATAAGTTCATTGATTGAAGCAAGAAACAATAACCACGCCTGTTGAGGGAGGCATTGATGGATCCACTGCCGGATGGACACTGGCACACGGATAACCATAACACTGGTCAGAATAGATATGCCAGCAGCAACCAAAACGAAGCTTGTGTACCTTCTGAACACATTAACATGTAAGACCACACATATATAAGGTAAGTGGAATGTGCAACTGAAGTTCACTGAACTCAGATTTGAAAATCGTATTTAAGTAGCAGATATAGACAGGATATACATATATTTGGGCTGGATGTAGTGTCATGTGACAGCATTATTAGTGTCAACAAGACGAGATTTATTCATCTCATCCAGTTGCAGAGGTGTTTGTGGTCAAGTGCATGATGTTACCTTTTAGAAAAATTGACACCCGAAACAGATTTCAAGGAAAATTAATTAGGCCTGCAGACAGGCCATTTATAGCCAGGGTAGCAACCAATCATAAATAACACATTTTGCGGGTAGGATAATTAGAATTTTTGACAGGGCAGTCCATCACGTAAGGTATCTTTGATGGTGGTTTGTAAGCAGGTCTCACCGATATTTCCCAATGTACCATACACTGCGATGCCAGACAATAAAGAAAATCATCTACCATAACCACTGGAGTAACTTCTGAAAAGAACAGGAGAAAACCAGTACTGGCCACAGGAGAAGGTACTAGCTTAGATGCTGAAGAAAACTTAGGCTGATTTCTACTGGAGGCTAAACAATCCCTGTGAGACCCATATTAAATGCCACCAAATAAACACGAGTATAGCTGGACCAGTAAAACCACCTCTAAAATGACTAGCTCTAGCCTAACATGAGACAGTCAACAGAAGTTTAAGATGAATTATTTGCCTGCCGGTGTACTAGTTAGGAAGACATATGGTTCAATGAGTTCTTGTGTTGCCTACTACCAGCTTGACGATATGCCAAAAAAATTATTCTTCTTCGTGAAGCACGGCACAAACACAATTCTTTTCTACCTTTGACATTAAAAGCAGGTAATAGGATTGTGAAGTTGCTATGGAGATTATAAATAACACTGCCTTCTGTATAAAATGGAAGGGTTTTAGGTTTTCAAAGTGAGCCTTTCGAGTTATGGCATATCCCTTCTATCTTTGAATACTTAATGGGAACAGTTCTACATTGATGCCTGTCATGTTAATTTGAAAGATTTTATTTCACTGAGAAATAATTTGAGTAACGCTTAGCACATATTGAACCTGTGTTTCGGAGGATTGCCATTTCCAACTTGGACTTGAATCTGCAGAAATATAATTTTTAGGCTGAAAATGTATTGGTTCATGCGCGACAGGCAATAAAATAGAAAGAGCTCACGAAAAGACCAAGAAAAAAGTAGATTTCAACCAGCCAACAACAAAATAGGTGACTATTCCTGAATTCGCATACATTACTCCGCTGCTAATGTAGAGGTTTGCCAAAAACACCAAGTAATTTAACGATATCAGAGAATCAAAGAGATTTCTGGTAAATCCCTTAATGTGAAACAAGTTTCACAAAATTAAAGAAAATTCTCTTTTGACTGTCAGTCGTAGTGTTCTCTAGTAGAAAGGCGAGTTAATTTTGGACACATATGCAAGTGATCTGTGTAAAATTGCTGAATTATCAGAAATTGAAGATGACTAACTGCCCCTGATTTGTTTCACCAAAGTTCATAACCAGTCTAAGCTCAGTTAGGCCTATTGTGTAACTTTCAGGGAGCTTTATCCAATGGTGAAGGTAATTTCACGTCGCTATCACTATCCATTGAGTAGATATACACTGAAGAGCCAAAAAAACTGGTATAGGCGTGCGTATGCAAATAACAGAGGTACGGATCCAATCAGAGTAACGGGATGCGGTCGGCAGCTATATCAGTTACTGCTGCTACAATATCAGGTTATCAAGATTTAAGTGAGTTTGAACGTGGTGTTATAGTCAGCGTACGAGAGATGGGACATAACATCTCCGAGGTGGCGATAAAATTTGGATGTTCGCGTACGACCATTTCACGAGTTTACCGTGAATATTGGGAATCCGGTAAAACATCACATCTTCGATACCGCTATGGCCAGAAAAGATCGTGAAAGAACGGGACAAACGACGACTGACGAGAATCATTAAACGGGACAGACGTACAACCATTTCTCAAATTGGCGCAGATTGGATTTGTGGACTGCCCTGCAGGATTCATGGTGTGAATTGCCTATTGCATACCTTCAGACATTAGTCGAGTCCACGACACGTCGTCTTGCGGCACTTCTGCGTGCTCGGGGGGCCCTACACGATATTAGGCTGGTGTACCAGTTTTTTTGGCTCTTCAGTGTATATGTAGGACCTTCAATGATATGACATTTAAATACAGCAAAGGCCTGCTGATCTTTACAGTTTTGCATCTGCCTTACGTGAGATACTGTAAAAAAATTCTGCCACTATTGGGAATGACCGGAGAANGGCCCTACACGATATTAGGCTGGTGTACCAGTTTTTTTGGCTCTTCAGTGTATATGTAGGACCTTCAATGATATGAAATTTAAATACAGCAAAGGCCTGCTAATCTTTACAGTTTTGCATCTGCCTTACGTGAGATACTGTAAAAAAATTCTGCCACTATTGGGAATGACCGGAGAANAATCTTTACAGTTTTGCATCTGCCTTACGTGAGATACTGTAAAAAAATTCTGCCACTATTGGGAATGACCGGAGAAAGAGATGCAAATCACTGTTTGTGTGAAGGACTAAAATTCCCTAATTTACTTCAGGTGGTGCACCTTTTAAATAGAATGATCAGTGCTTCATGATAGGCTAGAAAAACGCTCCATACTGCAATGGAAAAAGCAAGCCAAGAAACCAAATAGGAGAGATATGAAGTCTCGGTGACACTGTAAATTATTTTGAGAACAGTAAAGATTTGAAAGCTATAANAACCAAATAGGAGAGATATGAAGTCTCGGTGACACTGTAAATTATTTTGAGAACAGTAAAGATTTGAAAGCTATAAATACTGGGAGTGCAATGATGGTGAACCATTAGAGATTTTTTCAAAAATTTTGATCTCAGAACTGTTGAATGAACTACANAAGTACTGGGAGTGCAATGATGGTGAACCATTAGAGGTTTTTTCAAAAATTTTGATCTCAGAACTGTTGAATGAACTACGTAACACGGTATCAAGAAGCTTATGCATTCATATAACTCTAGACAAATTTAGAAATTCTACTGACATCATTGTCGGGAAGATGTGATGACTTGGTGCGGGATGTGTGGCATCTGTGTAGCAGAGAATAGACTCAGTTCTGAGAGACAGGATCACCTCCAGACAAAATGTATAGACCGTCTTTGAGAGGATATCAGTAGGAATCTATGCCCCTTGCCGTCATCCGATAGTGTACTCGACACCTTCTTGTAGCTCAGGCTTATTTCACTCAATTGTCTCGGGTACACCGGATTCCATATCAAAAATCTGGCACATTAGTTGAAAACTTCGTGCAGCACGACTATTCAATGTATGGTAATGTTGTTGACATTAAATTAGGGGCTTTACCTACAATATTTGCGTTTTTTATAAACAAACATGTTGGACTTTTAATGTGTGAACACACTACGCTCATTATACTGGTTAAAACTTAAAAAATATATATATATATATATGTAGAGTTTTTTTTGAGAACGAACAAAAACATTCTAATTCTTTTATGTTTTGAAGACGTAACCTTCTAACGAAGAGATGGATCACCCATTTCACATTACATATTCTTTATTGATAAACGGTTGTTTTAATATGTACGCCCCGTATCTCGTACTGTACAAACTCATGCATTGTCATAAAATTGCTTAAATTACTGTCATGAAAAAAATAGACGTTACAAACATTTATTTGAACTTGCAGGACTGAGCAATGTAAATAAGACCATCTTTTATACGATGGTTATACCATGTGTATAAGAAAAATATTTTCTTTGAATTAAAAATATATCTTGAAGTGAAGAGGTTTTATGAAACGTAATTTCGACCAAAATGACGCTGAAGTTAATAGAACTCAAATTGACAACTCTTACATTAGAAGCCAAACGCTCTACTAAGAAACCGTCATATTTTCGTTGGTGAACCACACTCCCTTAGGTATAAGATTATATTTTATCACGTTGGTAAGTTTGTACTTATAGAATAAGGCATGTATTTTTAATAAATTACAGGCGAATTTTTAAATATTACAAATCGTCCGAACTATAAATATATAGCGTAAAGAACATCAATACTTACCTCAAAACATATCGTTCACGCAAAAAACTACCCCGCACAGAAAAATGTAGAAAGTCACACGTGGGAAATAACCGTACGGTTCGCTGACACGAACATTCTGCAAGTGAATGAGTGCATTGTGATTATATCGAAGCAACACACTGAGAATTTTGCTCAATCGCTATTTTTCAATACAGAATAATGTTTCAATGAAAGCTGTGTTGGAGTGTAAATTGTTAGTGAAATATTTGAACAAATTTTTTCTTTTCTTGTAAATGGTTGATAGGTTTTTAAAGGAGAGCCGGTGTGCATAAAAGCGCGTCAATAATACTAAAGAAAGTATGCTAAAATGCGTNAGAAAGTATGCTAAAATGCGCGAATAACCAGGGAATAAGCTACGTTTCTGCTAATATTTAATTACAGTTTCCATTTTTCTCATTTTTCTCTCCGCATACTGCGCATACAAAAGTGAAGAAACCGTAATGCAATATATGGTTCTTTGCTTGAAATGGAGCGCGNCTGTGCTTGAAATGGAGCGCAGGAATAGCGCTCCTTCGTGGCAGTTGACGTTCTCAAGGTAGTAAAATATCTTCTACAATTTTAAGTACGTAAATAAGTAGAAACTTATGGACAGTGTGAATTGGGCTTTAGGGTCTGCCCTAAGGGAATGAGGATGCGCGATTTAGCTAGATTTTCTCACAACCCGTGCAGACACTGCACTCGTTACTCCCGGAACACGATTGAGGATATTGCAACCACTATATCACAGGTTTTTTCCTTCCGCATCGAAATAGTGCAGCTTACTGAACCATCATCGTACATCTCAGCCGATATCATCACGTTTAGAAAACAACAGAGAGCAGAACATGTGTAGGTGCAGATACACTCATTGTCATACAAATTTTCGCGCTATGTGAAAAGCACTCCGAAACCATTCGTAATCAGTGGAAGGTAGGTACATATATTAATGTGTCTTTTTATGATGTATACACATGTCGTATGTGGTCGCTGTCATGGCTTTTCGCGTGATATATATATATATATATATCGCCCTCACATAAGTACTTCTTCAGCGACCTGCTGGTGGCTTGCTAAATTATCGACAAGCTTGCCAAAAAGACGTATCAGACAGTTGTATGAATAATTGAAGGAGTTTGAGGGAGATTGGATTGTAAAGATTCCAGAGTCTTTTAGACAGCATGCGGAATCACCTGTCATTGGACCAATTCAAATTCACGCTCATTTTCTGTTGGTAACNCAGAGTCTTTTAGACAGCATGCGGAATCACCTGTCATTGGACCAATTCAAATTCACGCTCATTTTCTGTTGGTAACAATTGACAAGTATAAGTACCGATGTATGGCAGATGGTTTATGGCACCGACATCCCACCAGAAGAAGTTATGATGATTAGATTTTCAGGCAGTCGTGAACAGAGCCTGCAGTTTCTGTGTCCAAAATCTAGCGATTTATCGAAGTGGCACTAGAACACTGTACCTCCGCCAGAAACATTTCCAGATGACTATTACAAGCAATTCTGTGGTTCTGACTACCTTGAATTGTTCTGCGATTATCAACTACACATTGTGTGTGGTTTACAGCAAGTGAGCATCATAATTCCTGTATCAATTAAGAGTGGCGCAGTAGCATGGTTGTCTGAGGAAATACTGCACATTGTCGTCGTTCTCGCTGTTAGTAACACGAGGACCACCGAGTACACAGCAGTTCCAAGGACGCATTCTGCTTCCCCATATGCTAACTTTCCTGCTAAGTACCTGTCAGTTATTTTCCATCGAGATAAAGTTATCCTGTTTGTTCTCTGAGAACGGTTTGTGTCACGTTTCAACACTTCCGTGGCTTTGGCACTTGGTTTATCNAAGTTATCCTGTTTGTTCTCTGAGAACGGTTTGTGTCACGTTTCAACACTTCCGTGGCTTTGGCACTTGGTTTATCACCCAACTTACTCCCCAGTCCCGTTATGCTTACGCCAACATCCGAGGTCCAGTGACATGCAGAAGCCAAACACGTATAACGGATGTGAGGCAACTTTCCAAGAAGCAACGTGAGAAATCACCCGTTGGCACTTTGCCTTTCACACGTTCCTCATATCTGCTTTTAGAAAATAGACATGAGTTAGGAGAACCTCTACTTTATGAGGTTAAAATACGTTACATATACATTACAGACGTAGTTTACATGTGTTGGGCATATGTTTTAATATTTTGCATGACAAGTGACTATCGTTTACTTTTTATGCTTTTAACTTAACACTCTTAGTACCAGTTCACTACCTATCCATTATAAGTATAATTATTTAAAAGCCCAAGTCTCGTTGAATGAGACTTGCGGAACCCCCGCAGGAAATTATAAACGGCCAGGACTTGAGATCAAGTCCATCATTTCTACATACGACCACCCCCCCCCCCTTCCCAACTAAACACCATTGCTTAAGTTTAAGACAATAGTGAACGTCATTTTCGTTTTTCGAATGTTTATTCGTCAGCCAACCCAACTAACTTCTCGTTCATGTAACTTGTTATTGGCTTTACCAAATCCGTTTTAAGTTTACTGTATTTGGTTAGTTGCTAAGCACTTTTCGAATTAGGGAATTTTACTTTTTTACAGGAAACCGTAAGCCTTTTTCAAAAAAGTGGTCCTTCATATTATGGTATCGATAATTAATCAAATTACACGCTTAATGACTTAGAAACCAAACGGGTAATTAGTGCCTCAATTCTTATAATTGTATGTATAAAATCATATGAAATAGCGAAACAGTTACCATTGCATTATTTTAAACACAATGTTTGTAAAAAGTATTTGAAACGAATAATTACTTTTTATTATTAGCTGCCAATACAGTAAAAGTAAAGTACTCAGTGTCTACATTCTACTATAAGCTAAAGAAACTACTTCTTTAAATTAAAATATTTGACTTAGCGTTAATTAGCCTTATATATATTTGTTGAATGTATCATTTTGAGACCAGGTAAGATAAGTGTATTTTTCTAACATTCAAATTCATTTCTCAAGGTTTCCCAGATATTTCAGTTATGCTTACAAGTTTAAACAACCTGAGCTTAAATATAAAACTTCACACGCCTCCACGAGCTACTCGTAGATCGAACTAGAAGTCACGAGGCTCGATATAAGAGTGAATACAGGTAGAGTGGGCATGCGTGCCAGGAGCATGATAGCGAGTTAGTGGCCCAACATGGACCGAATGTTTGGCGCAGGATCTGTCAAAATAAGTAGATCGAACTATGGTTTGCACTCTGGTTACACTAACACAAGCTTTCTATAATCACTGTATTTCCATTTATTTTTTTAAAGATTACTTCTGATAAACTTGAGGAAAATGTATTGTTTTAAAGGAGAACATCGGTTTTCATTGCCATACAAATTTAAAAATTAATAATGCATTTGGNTACTCGTAGATCGAACTAGAAGTCACGAGGCTCGATATAAGAGTGAATACAGGTAGAGTGGGCATGCGTGCCAGGAACATGATAGCGAGTTAGTGGCCCAACATGGACCGAATGTTTGGCGCAGGATCTGTCAAAATAAGTAGATCGAACTATGGTTTGCACTCTGGTTACACTAACACAAGCTTTCTATAATCACTGTATTTCCATTTATTTTTTTAAAGATAACTTCTGATAAACTTAAGGAAAATGTATTGTTTTAAAGGAGAACATCGGTTTTCATTGCCATACAAATTTAAAAATTAATAATGCATTTGGTNAGGAAAATGTATTGTTTTAAAGGAGAACATCGGTTTTCATTGCCATACAAATTTAAAAATTAATAATGCATTTGGTTTACGTGGTTTTGAAAGAACTACATAATCTCTTGCATACCATTTGCTAAACCAATAGGCATTCTTAAACTCTATTATTAAATTTTGTGATTCGTCTGCAAACATAATACTTGCATCACAAAGCAATTATTCTCCACTCATAAAGTGACATGAAAAATATGTTGGCAAAAAATAATTCCGAGATAATTCACGGTCTGTACTGGGACGTTGGAGTTTATTTATTTTAACGAGAACAATCCGTGAAACCCTGCAACCGTAGATATACTACAAGCATTTGAATAAAATTTTGATGACCATGAACGAATCGCGCTAGTATAACGAAGGTTGCCAAACAGTATTTCCGTAGCTTGAAATGTGTTCCATTTGCGTTTAATGCGGCATGCTTGGTCGGGTGTGCCACTAGGGGACATACGGGTCGCACCAACATTCATAGATGCGAGACTCCGAATAAGGACGTAGTAGCTTTATGTAATCATTGTGAGTCACAGAGCCAAGTTACGACTGCAGAAGAATCCTTCATCCTTCGTAATTTCATGTGTAGATTTGCTCTTCAGGGAATGACTGCACACAACGGATCTGGTATTTTGGAAGTTTGCTTCTTCAGTCATCCTCATAATAGTACAGTGACTGGTGTTAATTATTTGAGTCAGATTGATTCAAGAGACATTATATTTTGGAAGACTTTGGCAATTAATGAACTTCTTGCTATTTCTAATTCTGTTATTGTTATTTCCCCTTCTCCAGTATTGTATTCTCGTCGAAGACTTACGTTTGAGCTAGGGGATGCGATTAGTATTTTTAAAAAGTTGGTTGGTACGAATGGCCAAGACCAGCAGGTAGACTCTCGTATAGTGCGACAGGCTGTGAGTACTCCACGNGTTAATTATTTGAGTCAGATTGATTCAAGAGACATTATATTTTGGAAGACTTTGGCAATTAATGAACTTCTTGCTACTTCTAATTCTGTTATTGTTATTTCCCCTTCTCCAGTATTGTATTCTCGTCGAAGACTTACGTTTGAGCTAGGGGATGCGATTAGTATTTTTAGAAAGTTGGTTGGTACGAATGGCCAAGACCAGCAGGTAGACTCTCGTATAGTGCGACAGGCNGAAAGTTGGTTGGTACGAATGGCCAAGACCAGCAGGTAGACTCTCGTATAGTGCGACAGGCTGTGAGTACTCCACGGTATCATGCTTGGGTGGCCAGCAGAGCGGTGTCTGTCGCCACAGCATCCCTTACGACGTGTACCATCACGACCTCATCATCGTCGAGCACGTGTGACCTTCTGGCGGGAACGGGCAGCATGGCAGCTTGCGGATTGGTCACGTGTGGTGTTCCGCGACATGCTAATGNTGTGACCTTCTGGCGGGAACGGGCAGCATGGCAGCTTGCGGATTGGTCACGTGTGGTGTTCCGCGACATGCTAATGGTTCGGCCAGGATAGAGACGACCGCCGAATTCGAGTCTGGAGACGTCCTGGTCGGCGCATCATCATAGAGCGGCATACCGCTCCAACGAGAGGTGTCATGAGGTGACGTGCCATTTTCTGCGGTTCCCGCATCCCACTGCTGGAGATCGGAGGAACCTTGATGGTTCGGCGATAGGCCTACATTCAGGAAATCGGGGGAACATGTGTGCTTTTCTTCCCGGTGCAGCTTGAGAAATATATTCTTCAGCAGGATAATGTCCGGTATCACACAGAACAAGTGTATATGGCCTGCCTTCGTGATGGCAGTATGCTTCCTTGTCCATCGAGTTCCCCAGACCTCTCGCCCATCGAGAATGGTTGGAACCAGATTGTAAGGCAACTACGGTGGATTTGGAGGGCCAGTTGTGCCAGCTCTGGCAGGATCTTCCTCAGGAGACCATCCGACGTCTCCATGCCTCCATGCCCGACCGTATCGCCGCCTGTATCCATGCCACAGGTGGTCCAGCACCATACTAAAGCATNCCGCCTGTATCCATGCCACAGGTGGTCCAGCACCATACTAAAGCATCTTGCAAGTGTTGGTGATCTGCAACACATGCTTGGTGTGGTACATCATTTTTTTATGTATTCTGCATATTTACTAACTTGTCCTCATTTTGCCAACTCTAATGTACTTGCTATAACAGCTCCACTGTAATTATTATTTTGGAATGAGTGTATGTCTGTGACTAAACATGTTTTTTTTTGTTTAAAAAGGTAGTAAAAAGGTTTTATATATTACAAATTATTGGTCTGTATTAAAATTTTGGTTGTTNTTTTTTTTGTTTAAAAAGGTAGTAAAAAGGTTTTATATATTACAAATTATTGGTCTGTATTAAAATTTTGGTTGTTAAGAACAGAAAAGAAGATTTATTTTGGTCTCGAATATCAATTGTTATTGTAGCGGAAAAAATCTTTCCAAATATTTTTGGTAAAGAAATAGCTGTTCTGAAATTCTGAGTAGTACATTTTACTTATATAGTTAAAGCCCTTTTCCACATGACCGATTTGTCATGCAATATTTATATTAGTTTTAATAGGAAATATTACATCCGGTATTGGCAGATATATTTTATTGTAACATTTTGGTGACATATTTATTTTAACTGCACATCAAATGGAACTAAAAGTCTATAGTTAGGTTTCACATTTGTACAGTTACAGTTTTATTAGTTCAAAATACATTTCTATTCATATGCTTTCATCATGACCACATTTTTTTTGGGTATTATATGTAGGTATATTGTGACAGGCCATGTAAAATTAGAGGATATTCTATAAAGACGGGATNATTTTTTTTGGGTATTATATGTAGGTATATTGTGACAGGCCATGTAAAATTAGAGGATATTCTATAAAGACGGGATAGGGTAAAAATAATTACAAGGACTGTACCAAGGCTGAAGGTGGTGCACTCCAGCGGAGAGAGCATGAACTGCAACTTACACCTCTCTGACACTACCTCCTCTATGACACTAACTCCTCTATAACACTAACTCCTCTATGACACTAACTCCTCTATGACACTAACTCCTCCACTGGCACATAGACTGTTGTGACAGAAATCGTCCTCTCAGAACTTCAGAAAAGTATGAAAACTTAATTGTTTCGTTATGAGGTGAATATTTTCTGTCGTAATTAAATTAAGCCTGACATATAACGTGTACATAGAGCTTTTTTTTAATGTACTTAATATCATCTTGTTAACTATATATATAACAGGATTTTCACATTGCATGTCTTATTTGGACTACGTGGATTGGTCCATTTATGGGATAGTAACCCATATTTAGACCAACTCAGCTCCGGATATATATTCAACACTGGATGGGGTGTTTGTGTGTTTCAGATGCCAAATAGTACACCGTAATCAAAAAATAAACTCATGGAAAATACACTAATGGAAAGAGAAAGATATGCAAAAAGGAGCAATAGCTGTCAGAGTACGAAAAAATGGATTTGTGGAAAGCAATGTATCGTACTCCTCATCCTCGTTGGACATAACAGCCACATCAGGAACATAGATGTAACCGATTNTGTGGAAAGCAATGTATCGTACTCCTCATCCTCGTTGGACATAACAGCCACATCAGGAACATAGATGTAACCGATTTGCCTCGAGCTCATCATGTAACAGTTGTGTTCGNTTGTGGAAAGCAATGTATCGTACTCCTCATCCTCGTTGGACATAACAGCCACATCAGGAACATAGATGTAACCGATTGGCCTCGAGCTCATCATGTAACAGTTGTGTTCGCCATCTCCTCACTCCATCCATACAGTGATGAGGTAAGGACTTACACAAAATCCACTGAACAACCTGTCACGATGTACGAACGAAGTTACTGACTTAGTGAAGAGGTCATACTTCTTGGTGCTAACTGGCGAAATAATCAAGGTTATCATGCTACGGGCATTTACCCTCTGAACTAGAATGTTTCCATGGAGTATGACTCTAAAGGAGTTAAAGCAGAGCAAGTAAACTGTACTTAAAATAATCGTCATCGTTTGAAAGGTATCGCCAAAGAGAAGAATTCTCTTGTCGTCCTTGTTCACCCATTGGATATTTCAGCAGGAATTTTTCATCATCTTGAACTTTAACTGATACTCTGGCTGACGTCAATACCAGTGCCGGTGCAAGTGTCTCAGCTGCATGTTCGTTAGCTGTTATGTCTACTGTTTATGCAAATGCCTGTGCCAATGTATGAACAGTGCCTTTCAGATTTAAATAGGTATGGTACAATTCACGGGTTGTCTGTATCCCAAATCCTACTAATTAATCAGTAATTGTACCATTATTCGCCAATTAATAAAGGTGTGAGAAGAAAATACAGGAGATACTTCGTAACTGACAGCTTCACAGGAAACGAGATACAATACAGGATTACCTTCTTCAGAGAGGCAGCCGAAGAACTTGAGTACGAAGACTGGGCAATCAGTACAGATGCAGTGAGGTGCAGAGTCTGCAAGAGGGCAAAATTTAACAAGGTTGCCTAGTGAAGAACGAAGAGTATGAGAAGGCTACTATAGCAAGTAATGAACAAAGTTTTATTCAACTACGAATGTGGGATATGTAAAGGTGGGAAATAGGTAAGACATCAATTGTGTAAAACTGTGTTAAAGTGAATTTTCAAAATAAAAAAATGTAAAATAAAAATGCATTAATTAAATATCTGCATGCAGTTTTTGTCAACAACACTAGACTCTGGGGTACATTTACCGTAAAAATTATGGAACAAACACAGACATTCTCCTGTTATGTAGACCAGGAGGCAATTTAGTTGACAAATATGTCGGCTACCCCTTCCCCACAAATAACCATATGCTTGAGGTAACATTTGACACCAACCACCACCTATTGCCTTGGCATGTATCCATTAGAGTGCGCTGGTAGAAAGTGTTTTTAGCAACTACTTCCAGACAGATAACATATCATTCTTTTCCAAACCTGTTGGCTAGAGTACTGTGATGTCAATTCATGGTAAATGGCGAAGAGCCCAAACTTCTCCGATTTACTCAACTTACTAATTAAGGCAATTGTTTAATTTTCTCTCTGTGTTCATCACCTCTAAATATTCGCAGCCACAAACTATCTTCCACTGTTGATTTTATCCAGAAGCTGAGCTGGCGTTTCCACTTGTAGCATCCCTTCATAAAACAGCAATAACCTTTCACACAAGACGATTTGTCATCCTTCCTACCAACGAGACTGCAGGAAAACTTCATGTTACAGTAATAGCACCGAGGCCTTGACGAAGGACTTCAATGGCGCTGACCCCGAGGAAGTCAATGACGACACTGTAATAGGCGACCCACACGCAGTAATCTATGGTACAGGTCGTACCATGCCTGAAGAAGGCGATGATTGTGTTGCTGTATGCGACTCACTCGAAGAAGTCGATGGGACTGTTTAAGTCTATAGTGTTGGCTTTTTCTGTAATGCTGATGGTGCTGTTGTACGCCGCCTACCCCAAGAAGTCGATGCCACTACCGTAGACACCATGGGGTCTGGGAAAGCCGAAGAAATCGCGAAAGCCGAATAAGATGTCGACTGTAGAAGCGAATCTGTAGAAACTAAACGAGATCATATCGAGTTCTCCGCCTCTGGTGATGCACTGACATTCCAAGGTTATGTTATTTATGGATTTCAAAACCCACAATAACCGATGTGACAAATTTCATGTTAAGTGTCGAAATAACTGATCTCTGAATATCTGACTATTAAAATCAACTGAAAAAAGACCGTCCGAAAACCATACCCTGTACATAAAAGGTGATAATACCTAATGCAAATCCGAACCAGGTCAACTGGCTATCAAGGCCGACTGAACATAACAACCAAAAAGGCCAACCACCTGGCAAGACAAACTGGACCGAGCAACCAAACCAGTCGACAATACCAAACGACCATAAGAATCTGCCAGTCAACAGACTCAGCAACAAATAGGCCTCACAGTATCCGCCGTCAAAACCGAACAACTAAAAATATCAGCGGGCAAGGAGACCAACCAGCAAGGCCAACTAACAAGACCAACTGAATAGTACCACTGACAATTCTACCCAAACCATATCGACTGGCCATACCAAAAGACGATCTTATGCCATCTCGAAACACAAAGCATATCACAAATTTCATTTTGAAGCTGTTGGTGAGAAACTTTGCAAAATATTTCTCTGTCATGAACATGCAGCGAATAGAGTCACGATTGTTGAAACATGATGCGCAGTGCATCGCAGAAGACGTGGCAAAGAAGGGCCTGAGTTACGAAAAATATATTAAAGCAAGTCGCGATTCATGTCACGAATCAAGCCCCAAGCATTGAAAAATGCCTCGAAGTATGTGGAGATTCATTTCTCGTACTATGATATTAGGTACTAAAAAATGACTAAGCATGTTGCGAGCCATTCCGCAAAGCAATTCTCTAGCCTACTTGTTTGAACCCGGTAGGAACAAGCCCTCTAAACTCATGCGAAGTAATGATAGGCATATCATTGAGAAATGAGCCACTGACCAAATTACAGTATACTCTTATAACAATATCGGAATTATATTTACAGGCAGTGTGGATTCATGTAGTTAACCACTCTCATATATATTGTGGTCGAAGCCGAGCATGGTTACTACGGTATCGTGTTTGGTAAAATCGATATTGTGGCTACAAACCATATCGCTTTTCAAAGTATTTGGGTTTCCTTGCAGTAAATATGTCACATCATGTTTCAATGCTTGCTTAATATATGTTGACATTTCTCCGATCTCATATAAGCCTATAGGTAGAGAACTTCTTCGAGACTATCGTTCTTGATTAGCAAAATTTACAGTTGGATTAATAAATTTGCGGCACTGAGAAATAAGTTTGAAAATCAATTAGGGCAATGCTTAATAGCCCATCTAGCTCTAGACGTGGGAAATGTATGGCCCGAAGTTCCAAGCTTTTGCTCGTAAGGATCAAAGTTATAGACATGGCTGGTGCTACTATTTGCAAGAAAGCACAGACACAAATAACCCCAGTCCTAAGTGTTTGACAACTGATCAGTGTTGTAATTTTACACGACTTTTATACCCTTCATATATTTAGTTCCATTGGTTGTCGTAAATTACCGAAACTGTTATAATACTCTGGTTTAATTCCAAATTTCTTGTAGGCTACGCAGTGTTTTCTATGCCCTCGACTATTACCTAAATTTATAATTGCTGATTCATTAGTATTCAGGGTGTGAGGCAAATCATCTCGCATATATACTCCTTGGAAATATAGAATCTGCAGTTCACGCGCAAAATTTTCTAAATCATGTTTGTAAGTGGTCGATTGGGTAATGACTTTATTATTGCTTCTTCCTTTAGTTTCTTCTTCCATCGCCCATGTGGTTAGGTCGTAGGTACTGGCCTTTTACGTTTTTTGAACCACTGCCAACTGTTTCCAACATGTGGTTGTGATGAATAGCTTCTTCCAATTTACGGTTTTTATTTTTGGCAGTGTTCACTGCACTGGTATTTCTGCTTCTTCTACAAAAAAGGCCACCAAGAGTTCGGAGTGCCGGCAGGATCAAAGGTAGGAACCCACCGACCTTCTTTGAAATTTTTCTCCGAGTCTTCGTTTTGCATGTAGATTTGTGGCATTTCATTATTTTATTCTGTGCTATTCCTTTGGTGGTTGGATATGATATGCTGTACTTTGTCCTTTTGCTCTATACGATTCGCAAGCACTTACACCGCTTAACTTTGGTTTTCATGATCTTGGATACACCCCAAGCATCCAGTCGTTTGCCAAACTTGGTTTGTGGTGGTTTCACCAATTTCTTTGCCCCTTTGGCTGGAACTTCGTCTGCAGCGAGTACGTCTGCCAATTTATTACTACTGGCATATGTCGTGCTCCTCGCAGGCCCCGTCCGACACTATGCCACGGTCTCCACGTGCCAGTCGTTTCCTCATCTTGTTTTCTATATTATTATTCAGTTCCATACCGCTACCAGTCACATCTATTAAATCCGGTAAAGCTGAGACACAATACCGAATTTCGAATGATCTGTGTCTTTATATGCATCACTGACTGACCTATTATCATTGAAATACCAACTCGTAAGTATTAGAGGTAGTTGCAGGAAGATGGCTACTAATTATGTCTCGTAATGAAATCGCATGCGAACTCCACAGGCCTGCCCTTCGTATATTCCGCAGACGTAATGTACTGCTGTTTGGAAAGAGAGATCTGTAAAAAACTGACCTGGTGGAAATTATACTATATGTGAGAGCGCATCAAGGATATAAATATATGTTGTCAGTCATCGACTGTCTTAGAAATTATGCATGGGCAGTTCCAGTCAATAAAAAAACTTGGAAAGATGTGACTAATGCGATGAAAATAGTTTTACATGACTAAGAATCACCTAAAAAATTTGCAAACAGATCTCGGCAAGTTATTTTACAATCCTCTGTTTCTAACCTTAATGGCTAATGTTATTTTTCTAATATTTTGTACTTGTGGCTAGAGACCATGGAATGTTTATACTATTATGAGGGAAGAACGGATATTTAATACACTATTTTTAAGAGTTAAAGTAATTATAAGCTTTCGGCGAGGGAGGTTCTAATCAATTACGAGATATGACTAACCTGAATGATACCATTGCCATAGGCTCAGTGGTGAGTCGTAAAGCGACGAGCGGCACGCCAAGCTGCATATTGATGGCTTCATCTCGGCGTGGGTCCAGAGACAGACAGGCTGACAAAGTTGCCGGTGGAACCTGCGCTGGCCTCACCAAACCTTCCCTCCAGGTGGCCGATAACTATTTCGAGGCTATACCTGGAGCTCTGTCTTTCTAGTTGTACGTTATCCCCCGCGAGGAAAAGCTAACTTGGCTGATTTTANCGAGGCTATACCTGGAGCTCTGTCTTTCTAGTTGTACGTTATCCCCCGCGAGGAAAAGCTAACTTGGCTGATTTTATTCGCAGGATACAACCGGGAACTTTGCAATTTTGTAATCGTCATGCTGTCCGAAAGAATTTAATATACAAAACTACATTACACTCACACCAACCGTGATCCGCGCTTCTGCCTACTTTCACTTGAAAAATACTAAGCATGACATTATTCCCACTATGACAAAACGCGGGCCCAGTTCGCTCGGGTGTGGATAGGACTTAGTTTCGGGGGTAGACTGGTATCCAGTATCGTTCCCGTCCTCCTCGCCCTCCGAGTGCAAGAGGCAGTTATCTATACCACACTACAGTCTTTCAGAGCCGTCACATTCACGGATGTCGGTAGGAAGAAAGTCATGACTGATATCCCGACGGGCGAGAAGATATTCCCAGGGTTTCACAGCTGTAGTGCCAAGTGAGAAAGTGCCATGGGCCTCGTCATGATTTTCAAGCCACCACCCTCGCCTATCACTTCCTCCTTCTGTTTCTAAACANAGAAAGTGCCATGGGCCTCGTCATGATTTTCAAGCCACCACCCTCGCCTATCACTTCCTCCTTCTGTTTCTAAACATTTCCTGGTCTTGTTCTTCCTGTCTTTAGGTGGTACGATCTTCGTGGCTGATAAGGGATAGTTTTCCAGGGCCACTGTAGCTGTAGCACCAAGCAGTGCATGCCTGGGCCTCATCGGGATCCCAGTATGGCCAGTCAGACACTTCCCATCGACATCACACACATTCACTACAATACTCTCTTATACCACTAAATTTTGTATGCTGGCATATTATCGAGTAAACATTAAATATTGAGGTGAATTTTGCTGTTGGTTAGTCATTTTCGAAGATGGTGCCAAATGGAAAAACAAATATTTTACATTATATTTCGTAATTTCTTAAACCAATTCTGTCCCAATTTGCCACTATTAATACCGTGATAGTCGAAGTAATTGAAAGAAACTTAAATTGATAAAAATCTTGTTTTCAAAATGGTGTTTACACAAATATTTCAGGTTTTTTTGGTATATCTACCATGCCTTTTGAACATATTCCGACATAAATTTTGTTTACTGAAAGTATCTATTACAGTCGTCATATATACCAACAACCTTTGTCGGCGATTTTGTAAAAAGCCCAATAGAAACAAAGCCAGTGTTTATGTCATATATCGGTAAATAATTTACCGATTTCTACCAAATTTGTCAATCAAGTAGTACTGACGCGGATAAATTTATGTGGTATGTTTCAAGCACGTCAGACACTTATTTTCAAAATGGTGGCCATATAACCATTTAGCTTAGAATGCTATATCGTCGAAACCATGTTATATATTAAAACATAACTTTGTATGCTGGCAATATATATTACAACTATCAACTGTACCTACATGGAGCATATTTCGTTCGCCATATTGTAAGAAGTGTCATGAGAATAAATATATTTTTATGTCATATATCAGGAATCAATTGACTAATTCCTATCAAAACTGGCAAACAAGTAAAACTAAGACAGATGGTTTTAAGTGGTATGTTTTAATAAAGTCAGATGCCTATTTTCAAAATGTTGGCTACATAAATATTTANAGACAGATGGTTTTAAGTGGTATGTTTTAATAAAGTCAGATGCCTATTTTCAAAATGTTGGCTACATAAATATTTATGCACATTATATTTTAGTAGCGCAACAAATTCTAAATTAATTTTTAGGCTGGTAAAACGTATAACAACCATTAAATNAGCACATTATATTTTAGTAGCGCAACAAATTCTAAATTAATTTTTAGGCTGGTAAAACGTATAACAACCATTAAATTAGTCTATACAAAGTCTTATTTCCCTACAATTTAGAAAGATAGCCCCACCTAAACAAAATAAAGATATATCTCATATCTCGGAAAAATATCAACCCTTTATACAAAATTTGGCGAAAATGTTGTACTATCGTTGGCTATATTAATATATGTATTTTAAAAGTATGACACTTTTATTTTCAGAATGGCGTCTATAAAATAATTTTAGTTTTGTGTTCTATATCTACGATACTATGTAATATATTTCAACTTACTTTGTATACTGAGAGTATACAATTATCGAATATGCTTGTACAAAAACCTTTTTGTCCTCCATTTATGAAGATATCACTTGAAAACTATGGAGGTTTTGTGGCATACCTCGAGGACCAATCTACTAATTCCCACCAAAGTTACACGCAGGTAGTCCTGTCCTGTATTATGATACGTAAACTGACATGTTTCAGGTGCAGCATTTATTCTTTTAATAGTGTTAATACATATTTTTTAGTTTAATATGCTGTAGCTATGATAACATTCCACAAAATCCAACNTATTCTTTTAATAGTGTTAATACATATTTTTTAGTTTAATATGCTGTAGCTATGATAACATTCCACAAAATCCAACAGAACGTTGGACTGGTGAAAAAAATAAAGGGCCGAAAACTGTGTCTTTGTGTACAGCGCAAAAGACGTTCTATTTGGGAGAAGCGCGCTCGTGTTCTGTGGCTTCATGTGGAGGCTCCTGACTCCATATCCGAACGTTGTGCTGGTTAACCTTACCATTTGTATGGAACGTCGCTTCATCACTAAAAACCGGTTTATACATGAAGGCATCGTCTACCTCNTATTCTTTTAATAGTGTTAATACATATTTTTTAGTTTAATATGCTGTAGCTATGATAACATTCCACAAAATCCAACCGAACGTTGGGCTGGTGAAAAAAATAAAGGGCCGAAAACTGTGTCTTTGTGTACAGCGCAAAAGACGTTCTATTTGGGAGAAGCGCGCTCGTGTTCTGTGGCTTCATGTGGAGGCTCCTGACTCCATATCCGAACGTTGTGCTTGTTAACCTTACCATTTGTATGGAACGTCGCTTCATCACTAAAAACCGGTTTATACATGAAGGCATCGTCTACCTC
>NQII01007280.1:55034-97088 GCA_002778355.1 Clitarchus hookeri | reverse complement strand
AAAGTTGTATGCAATAACAGGGTGCAAAGTGCTATTTTTTACATGATGGAGCGAGTATGATATACTATAACTTCATTTTATCCACAATATTGGTTTAATTAATTCGTACACCAAATTATGTTCCTCTATCACAAGTATTTTTCATAATATCCCACAAATGCTTTTCGGACTCTGCATTTAAGGGCTTCTATATTCTATAGCCCTTATTATTTGAGATGGACCACGATTGTAATATTTAAAATTTATTCTTTTCACGTCAGCAATCCCCAGGCACAGTTTGGTCACATGTTTCCGAAACATGTTGTATATATGTTCAAATTGTCTAGTTATTTACCTGTTAATAAATCTAGTCATAATGAGTCGTAATGGATCTGATAATTATGTAAGAATTGCGTACTATGCTGAATTTTATTCCATCCTAAATTCTGGATTAATTTAATGGAACAATAGTAATTGTATAAAAGATGTATTTTTGTTACAAATAACACCGAGGATTATAACTAAAGCCTGGTCTAAAGCAAATTTGTAGTTCGTGACAATCATGCAAGTTGCAGCAATATTCACAGTGCAGTACGAAAAGCTATTTACAATGTTTCATTTGTAACACTTTGTAAGAGCTACTCACAAACAACCAAAGAATATGTGGCATGGAAGAGTTCAAAACTAATAGGAAAATTATAATTACCACTTATTTGTTAACATAAAACCACTATTGTAATTGACACATACAAGAGTCAATATATGTAAGTCTGCTGTTTTATGGTTGAATCGGTAGCAATATGCAAACTCAGTGGTTTGGCGCTTGTGGTTACACTGTAAATGCTCTGTGAATAGTTTGCCAGTGTTTGGAATAATAGGTTATCGTAGTCAGGACATAGGTAACAAAAACAGTGTAGTAAAGTGTAGCTATTTTGGTTGCAATGCTCTCGTTTATTTTCAAGAATTGAATGTTTTGACACTGTGTAAGCTGTGAATGGAAACATTTGTTGTAAACGCTTGTGACCATCTTGTTACCAATTCAACTGTGAAAATTCTCCTTTTTTTCACTGCTTAATTTCTTATTTTAATAATTTTATTTATAGCACTAAATTTGTTGGTGAGAGTTTATATGGATAAACACAACAATTATAATTTAATAAATTATATTAGGCTTTGTAAAGAAAATAAAAAACTGCTTTATAAAGTGCTTGCAACAAGTTACAGTAGTGCTCCTAATAGTACAGTTTAAAAATAGTGATTTTTTTATTGCTATATTCTGTTTTGGCATTGCTAAAAAATCATAATTTCTTTTACTCAATATACAAATTTCATTGTGCATAAATATGTTATAATGCCACGGAACACCAATTTGTGTCACAAATAAAACACAGCTGTCATTTGTATTTTAATCTATTTTCGTAAACGTGTTTTGCTATTTTCGTTCCTATACAGTCTTGCGAGTCTGACTAGTAAGTCATAGCAGACGTAGTTGCAGGACTTGGATTTTATCCAAGTTGTACGACTAGCTCTCTGTGACTGCGAACCACCCTTGCGAATGCTATTGTAGATCAGGATTAAGTTAAATATCACAGAAATCTGAAAACCTATTTGTTAAAACTAAGATTTTAGGCGGAGTAGAGAGATTTGGGCGGCTATTAACATCAAGATCTCGAGTGCCTATGAGGGTGAAGTGAAGTGAGTATGGAGCAGCACAAGAATGAAAGGGCATGGGAAATGGGAGATCCCCAGAGAAACCAAACTACCTGCTGCATAGTCCAAAACTATTCCCACATGCGAAAATCCTNACGACTAGCTCTCTGTGACTGCGAACCACCCTTGCGAATGCTATTGTAGATCAGGATTAAGTTAAATATCACAGAACACTGAAAACCTATTTGTTAAAACTAAGATTTTACGTCGAGTAGAGAGATTTGGGCGGCTATTAACATCAAGATCTCGAGTGCCTATGAGGGTGAAGTGAAGTGAGCATGGAGCAGCACAAGAATGAAAGGGCTAAGGGAAATGGGAGATCCCCAGAGAAACCAAACTACCTGCTGCATAGTCCAAAACTATTCCCACATGCGAAAATCCTCGAGTAACCCCAACGAGAATCGAGCCCGGTTCCCAAGATTTCAACTTTTATAAACCATTATATATTTTTCTGTCTACTCAATGTAAAGAATAATGTAGATGCCATACCTAACTATATTTATAGTAGGGTAGTAGTAGCAAAATTACTTTGCTGGCAGCGTATAGGCCTCAAGGACAGAGATGGCAAGCAATTGAGATGATCAAGGAGAGGGTTGATAGACTAAAGAACAGGCAATGGGTGGTTGTAGCAGGCGATCTGAATATGCCAGGTGTGAGATGGCTAGAGGGTGNAGGCCAGGTGTGAGATGGCTAGAGGGCGCAGAAGAGATGGGCAGCTTACACACCTCAGACCGGTGGCGCACCAACCGACTGCTCCACGGGAGGTTGGCATGGCAGGTAGAGAAGGAGATGCAGAGATACGTCCCATACGAGAGCAACCACCACGTTTTTTCCGAAGCTTTCAACTTATGCAAAGGTATCCATTCAAATTAACTTTGAGCAATTCACAAATAGATATTACTACTATAAGCAATTACTTNCTAAAGAACAGGCAATGGGTGGTTGTAGCAGGCGATCTGAATATGCCAGGTGTGAGATGGCTAGAGGGTGCAGAAGAGATGGGCAGCTTACACACCTCAGACCGGTGGCGCACGAACCGACTGCTCCACGGGAGGTTGGCATGGCAGGTAGAGAAGGAGATGCAGAGATACGTCCCATACGAGAGCAACCACCACGTTTTTTCCGAAGCTTTCCACTTATGCAAAGGTATCCATTCAAATTAACTTTGAGCAATTCACAAATAGATATTACTACTATAAGCAATTACTTNAACTTATGCAAAGGTATCCATTCAAATTAACTTTGAGCAATTCACAAATAGATATTACTACTATAAGCAATTACTTTTATATATTTTCAGATAATTATTACTGGATTTATTTGCGTGGTTCCCTATGTGAGTTGTCCTGACGTGAAACGTAATTTATCTAAATCGGTAGGAGTAAAGTACTCAAAAAATTAATTTTGACAACAATAATAACTAATTTTTCAGGAATTATCCATATCTCGCTGCTACACAAAACGACTTTCGTNACAATAATAACTAATTTTTCAGGAATTATCCATATCTCGCTGCTACACAAAACGACTTTCGTGTATTTTTATCGCAGGTGTGAAACTGCCATCTGTCAAAGCGGACAAAAAATATTAGCGATCTAACAAACGAAAGCTCTATTTAAATTAACATTAATAGTTAGTTTCTTGGAGGACAGACGAACTGGCAGCACATCATAAACAGAAACGGCAACTTACCAGTATATACACACTTATATGCACTTATACATATATAGGCTTACACGTACATATATACATAAATAAAATAGTTAAACTCATATGTCTCTTACAGGGGCAAAAAATAAGAATATTTAATTTGCAAACTGAGGTACGGAATTGTGCCGTTCACCGACAGCACACGTCGAAAACGCGCCGCGCAGCGCCTGTTTGGTAAGCAACCACTGACACGTAACAGTCGTGTCAGTTGCAGCCCATGCAGGCGCCAAAACCTTCCGTACATCAGAACGATTGATTGGTGCAGATATCTGTCTATGATAAACAGAAATTGCAACAGTCAGGTAATTTGCCAGCCGGGATACCGATGCTGTGCATTTAAAGATTTTCCGCCAATTGTACTGCGCTCCTACAAAGGGACACAAATGCATTTCCCACCGGGACACTACACTCAACTGTACATGCATAACTCATTATAAAGAAGTACAAGCAATACCAAAATTGTCAGAAAAGTACGATTTATGTTGTATGTAACGGAAACAAGAAAATATTTAGTAACACTGAAAAACATTGTCTTACAATTTACTTATTTATATGGTAGAAAATAGAATTTTTAATTATAATTAAAATGTATTTATATACTTAATGCTTCATTAATCACATTTTCAGGGAAAATTTCATAAAGTAGGGAAATCATAATAATTAATATGGTTGTACGCAAGGAAATATTGGTACAGTCTATTCGAGGTTTCTTGACCATTTTTTGGATCAAACATTTGAAAAATGGCACCATGCATCATGTTTTGATTGTTTCAGAATTACGTTGAGTAACACAAGCATTTTATACTTGTGTTAACATTAATGTACTTTATTTTTTGTTAAATTAAAATTACATTTATATATTGTAATTTTAATTTATAAAAAACATGAATTAAAACAGTGGAAATATGGTTCTGTTGGCAATTCCTAGTAAGAAATAGTTCTTATGCAAAATATTACANAAAAAAAAGTTTTTTTATTAAAAAGAGTTTATGGCATCTTAAAACACTTTTATAACACGTGGTTAGAGTGCGTGAGTAAAGAGATTGCTGGGTGGCTCTTAACATCGAGGCCTTAAGTACCGAATGTGGTTACAGTGTTTCAGATACATTTTAATTATTTACCATTTCAGTTATAAATTAATAACAAAAAAAATAGCATTTTGTAATATGTTGATCGAAAGCGCAGATTAACTTGTCATAGTTTTATTTAATTGATAGAGTGGTTGCATAANTTAACTTGTCATAGTTTTATTTAATTGATAGAGTGGTTGCATAAAATTTTATTATTTTATTCGTTGCTAATGTTATGAGATTTGATTTATATTATTTGGCGGCAAGAGTTTAAACACAAAACTATTCATTTTTTGCTTTATGCAGGCTTAATGATTTTGGAGATATTGTATTATCAAAGAAAGTGAAATGTCTTCAAGCAGAAGGTTAATAAGTGGCTAAAGTCTGGCCGAATCCTTTGGTCCATGACTAATAATTGAAGTATTGCATGTGCTAACACATCACAGAACAACTTAAATTAGTTTTTTTTTGCTTTGTTTTTGTCTTCTTAATACGTCAAATCATAGTTTTTTTTCCTTCAATTATATTAAATGCTGCTGGCGAAATAGCGAACGGTTATTACTGAAAAGAATNCAAATCATAGTTTTTTTTCCTTCAATTATATTAAATGCTGCTGGCGAAATAGCGAACGGTTATTACTGAAAAGAATTATACTTCCAATTGACCAGTTCCGGCATATTCATCTATCCCCGACAGATTTACCCTACAGTTACTATGATTGATTGGCTATTTTCCAATTCTCAAATTAAACTTAATATGTAGCCTTGTAGCCAGCACACATAAAAATTTAAAGCAAAAAGTTATTAAAAAATATTTTACAATGCTGCAAAAGTATGTATTCTTCTTTCATATGCAATATAAATCATACATATCTGACAATTTTGGTAGCATGTGTACTACTTTGCAATGAGTTCTTCGTGTTGTACACTACTGTACAGTCGAAAGCAGTGCTCCATTTAGAAGCCGATCTCCTACCTCAAGAGGACTATGTACCTGGACCTTGAACTGAATTGCAGTGAGTTTGAAATACACGTTTTCCCACGAAACTATTGAACGTGTGTCAGATGTGTTGACGTACGAAAATAAAATACACAGGAGACGCGGTACGAAGACTGCTGTCAAGACCACGGCCATTACAAACACTATTTCCAAGTTATCCAACATATCTAAAAAGTGCCTTTTCACACTGCGTTATCGCTAAATGTACTGATCGTAAACACTCAAAACGTGTATAGTGGCATGCGCAGATCTTTGTTATGGACTATGAACTAATAAAACCATACGTTCGCCGCTTAAGGTCTCATAGTTCTCGAGGTACAATGAAAGCACTGCACGCCAGTTCTGAANTTCCCGAGGTACAATGAAAGCACTGCACGCCAGTTCTGAACCTTGCGTGTAGACGCGCGCCGGGGCGATAGGCACTCGGGTCCGTGTCGACCTTATCACGTCCTCGCTTATAAGACCTCGCACGGCCACAACAGCTCCAGGTACATAGGGCTCTTAAATGCCTGCAATGTGAAGAAGTGACCTCTGCATCCTGCGTATAGCGCTGCACTCCCACAGCACAGCTCTGGATGTTTGCAAGACGTGCATTACGACTGTACAGCCTGCGAGATCTGCAACCTCACCGCTATCAACTATCGTTGGTTGCCTATCTGCAGGAGCTCTGCCATGGGAAAAGTTATACTCTGTTCCCGGTTTCTTCACACATTTGAATCAAACGCTTTACAATTTCACCCAATGTATGAAGTTTTTGGTTGTTTCCTGAATATTTCGTGTATCACAGACGTGTTATACTTCTGTTAACATAAAAATATTTTATTTTTGCTTAAACTAAACTTTTACTTATATTTATCTAGAAATTATGTTATTTATAATCAATACTAATTAAAAAAGGGAACAAAATTGGTGTGTTGGTAATGCCTAGTAAATAATAGTTGTGATGCAAAATGTTATTATGATGTGGAGGAATATCCTGAAAGTAGAACTTTTAGCAGGGCTTCAGAAAAGTAGTAAGTTGCCGTAAATTGACTATAAGTAATATTATTATTGTCATCCGCCCTAACACCCCGACTAGTTTCGTAAGTTAATTTAGAATTATACACGTTTATGAATGTATACTTGCTTAGACAGAGAGTTTAAGAACTTGCAAATTCATTTTCGAGCGGGCAAAACTTAACGTTTCTCTGCGTAGTCGATTCTTTCACATTTGTTAATCAGGTGCTGACTTTCTTGTCCCACTACTGGTTTGCACGCGGTTTGGCCACTACTCCATCTTATTGCGTCTGTTGTTACCTCATAGTTTGCCATTGCGTGTCCGTGATTCGATGATGAATACCGCATGAGCCAAGAATGAAGACTCACTACAAAAATGGTCAGAAAAGTACGATTTATACTGCACATGAAAGAATAATTAATAGATTTTGTAACACTGTAAAGTATTTTAGTTTAATTTACTTATTTAATTATTTTTAAAATTCAACTAAGCACATTTTGCAAGAAAACATTTGTCAAGTAGGGCAGTCATAGTATTAAATTGCTACGGTTTTATTTTTAAAAAAAATATTGGTTATCTGTCTACGTTCACGCATTTCAAATGCTGAGTGGTATGAAGTCAAAATAATTATGAAAAACTGGGCTTGCGTGTGCAATGAGAACTTTATTATGCAGTGTGGCACACAACATTTTTGTTCCTAGTATTAATATTTGGTCCGCCTTTACCCGTATGTATGTTATTATTTTGCATTTAGACACATTTAATTAAGTAGCCTACGCTTAAGTTTATTTTGCTATCAGAAACATTTGAACTTCATGCAAGCACAAAAAAATATTTATTACGTATAGTAGATGAGTCTTGGAGCTCCGACAACAGGACTCTGTATAGGAACGATTGTTACTTTGAATAAATAGCAGGAATTAGTTAGCATTAAAATTGTTTTTTTTAATGCTCGTATAAATAAATTAAAACCAAAAGAAATTCTAATAGATTGTAGTTAAAACGCAATAAACATTTTAAAATTATTTTTATTTAAAATTGTAATTTTATGGAGTTAATCAATTAAGTTGACTATTATACTGTTCAGCTCGGCACGTACACTTTAATTATGCTACTACTGTAAGTGCTCTCCCCCATCCCAAAATATACGTACAAAGAATTACTCAATTTACTCATTTTCCTATAGTTTTCGCCCAACTAATAAAATGGAATGTAAAACAATTCAGTTCATTACGCAGGTTCATTATTTTAGTTGCGTCTCCAATATGTTATAAAATGTATTTATATAAAATTTTCACTTTCTATAATATTTCGTCTGTACACTCAACAAACTACAAATGTGTTGCTTAACTTTGCATTAGTAAATAGCAATTCAAAATTTTAAATAATGCTTTTAATTTTTTATGATATTTTATAATATTTGTCTTTGTCATTCAATTGTACATAGACAATTTTGCATTTATTTCTTTAATTATACTTAGTAAGTTCGGTCATCAGTTGTTGAACAACTCACCTTCCATTAATAACCCCTGTTCAATCTCTTTTTTTTTTTCCCCTCGTCATAACCATACATTGACACTATACATATAGGATCTGTTTATCGCCTTCCTTTTAGGTAGACTTGGGGTCGGGCAAACAGTTCAGCATAACTACTCTTGCTGAATTGCACGAAAATACCAACATATTTGTTTTATAGGTGTAAAGCATTTAACATTGAAAATTCTTAATTTTCATAAATTTCGAAAGAACTGTTTTTATTAGTAGAAAAATCTTGCTTAAAGGCAAAAATAGAGTAAAATTATTTATATTTATAAGTGCTATCTACATATTTTAATTGATATTTAATAACAAATTATATAGCAACTATCTGAAACAAAGTGCGCAAATATAAAATCTACTGAATATAAAGACAAAATACATACATATATATGCTAAATATGGATATTATATTATTGTGTATGTGTAAAATTTTTTTTAAATATATTTATATTTGAAATGTTATATTAATAAATTTCTTAATATATTTTATTAAAATTCAAAATGCAGTCATCTAAAATAAAAGTAAACAAATGTTTTTTTTAAATAAAAAATATTGTATAATTTATTTTTTTTTGAGTTTATGAAATTAAGGTAACCGAAATGATATAGCCGTAATAAATGCATTGTCAAATGCACTGGAATGCAATATGGCCGTCGTTTGGTTGGAATGACAGAGCATGAACAACAGCTTGTCATTTCTCAATCCTAGTCCTAGTTTACTTTATTATTGAATCCCCTATTACAATTATATTTTAACAGACTCCTGAACTGTCGCATAACAACATAATATATGCATAATTTCGATTCATCTGGAATTATTTGTTACCTACGCTTGCACAATTTATTGTTTAGGACTGAGACACAAAGCCTCCCCATCAAGCCATTACTGACAAAACGTTTATGTGCATACGCATTTTTTCACGCTGTTCAGTTCAAGAAATGTGCTTTACACAAAAACATTTAAACGTAATTTGTAACATACGTATTTGTAGGGTAAATGCATGTATTGCAGAAGTAACGCTCAATAGATTAAGTACGCTTTATCTAAATGAGAAACGAACGTTTACTCAAATTAAATGCCTGGATTCAGTTCTGCCTTGAGTGTGGTAGCAGAAATTACCACAATTTCTCTGATATGCATGGTTGTTCTCCTCGGGTCTCAGAATGAACATCGCATTGGAAGCTTGATAGCCACACTTTCCGCCCTGTGTCCTGATAAAGAGGCTGTTAAACCAACCTAGTGCGGGCCTGCAAGTCTATTATAACCTCGACGCGAGTGCACATAAGCCATGTTAACGATCTCAAACAGCCCATCGTCCAGGTTTACTTCGGGTCTTATTAACACCACTTAGTATGCTAAAGTAAATATAGCTCGTGGGTCAGGGAGTAGCATTCTGCGTCTCAGGAAGTAATTTGAAAACGCAAATATTTGCACTGAACCACAGTTTCATCAACCAGTGTAAAATTATTTCAACTATTAAATACATAAACTGTCACCTGCAGTTCAGACCTGTATTTACACTTCTCAAGTCACCTTAGGACTTCAAAGTGCACACTGAATTTCGAAATGTTTTATGGTTACGCACTGGAACGAGTTTCTCTTATTTATCTTCGTCTCCAAATGTAAAAGGAAATTACCTCTCTTGCTGACTGACTCATCAACGCACAGCTCAAACCGCTGGACGTAGTAACATGAAACTTCAGGGAAGTATCCCATTTAGAGTGTAAGCACCCACTTATAAATTCAGCAGTTAAGTAGTAAAATATTGTTACGTACTCGCTGCTTTGTCTCACGTGAGCGAGTGGAAGTGAAGGACAGAGCAGTTACATGATAGCGGCGGTGAGTCACAAGGGATGTTTTGAAAGACAGGCTAGCGATAAACCAAGAACCACGTGTCTGCTACAAAAAAGCGAACAAGCGCGATGATCTTTTTTCGGCGCGCGCTGCTGACCTTGGTTGTATTGAGTTTCTGCGTTTATCTGAAGAATTTTTTTTAGCAGTTTACTGCCCTGGTTTCTCTCAGCTAGACTCGGGGCGCGGCGAACTTCCCAGGTCAAGGCCAGCGGCTATATAAAGTGCGCCGAGCCTCCGAGCCGCGAGTGGAGTGGCGTGGAAGGTTGTTGAGTGGATGAGAGGCCGGAGTTTCAGCGATAGACGACGAGCGAAACGAGCGGCGATAGAAGTGACCAGTGGGAGGAACATCTGAGACTGCGAGTATCGGCGCAGCGCCATGTGCGACTGGCAGGCTGGACTATTGGACTGGATGCGTGAGTGAAAGACATTACAGATGATGGCAACAGACAGACAGAGAGTGTGTTAATGATGAGTATGACTTATTGACTGTAACCAAACAGAGACATTAAGAAGGACGTTAGTTAGCGTTAAAAAAGAATAATAGTAGAGAAGATAGATTAATGCTGTAAATTATATCTTTGTGAATAAATTAAAATCAAATTTAATTCTTTTATTTTTATTAAAACCTCCATCCCTCACAAACTCGGATACGCCCTTCATGCGTCTTGTAACAATATGTTCTCACGTAATATTNGCACATTTTGCAAGAAAACATTTGTCAAGTAGGGCAGTCATAGTATTAAATTGCTACGGTTTTATTTTTAAAAAAATATTGGTTATCTGTCTACGTTCACGCATTTCAAATGCTTAGTGGTATGAAGTCAAAATAATTATGAAAAACTGGGCTTGCGTGCGCAATGAGAACTTTATTATGCAGTGTGGCACACAACATTTTTGTTCCTAGTATTAATATTTGGTCCGCCTTTACCCGTATGTATGTTATTATTTTGCATTTAGACACATTTAATTAAGTAGCCTACGCTTAAGTTTATTTTGCTATCAGAAACATTTGAACTTCATGCAAGCACAAAAAAATATTTATTACGTATAGTAGATGAGTCTTGGAGCTCCGACAACAGGACTCTGTATAGGAACGATTGTTACTTTGAATAAATAGCAGGAATTAGTTAGCATTAAAATTGTTTTTTTTTTTAATGCTCGTATAAATAAATTAAAACCAAAAGAAATTCTAATAGATTGTAGTTAAAACGCAATAAACATTTTTAAATTATTTTTATTTAAAATTGTAATTTTATGGAGTTATAAATTAAGTTGACTATTAAACTGTTTATCTCGGCACGTACACTTTAATTACGCTACTATAATTAAGTAAGTACGCTCTCCCCCATCCCAAAATATACGTACAAAGAATTACTCAATTTACTCATTTTCCTATAGTTTTCGCCCAACTAATAAAATGGAATGTAAAACAATTCGGTTCGTTACGCATGTCATTATTTTAGTTGCGTCTCCAATATGTTATAAAATGTATTTATATAAAATTTTCACTTTCTATAATATTTCGTCTGTACACTCAACAAACTACAAATGTGTTGCTTAACTTTGCATTAGTAAATAGCAATTCAAAATTTTAAATAATGCTTTTAATTTTTTATGATATTTTATAATATTTGTCTTTGTCATTCAATTGTACATAGACAATTTTGCATTTATTTCTTTAATTATACTTAGTAAGTTCGGTCATCAGTTGTTGAACAACTCACCTTCCATTAATAACCCCTGTTCAATCTCTTTTTTTTTTTCCCCTCGTCATAACCATACATTGACACTATACATATAGGATCTGTTTATCGCCTTCCTTTTAGGTAGACTTGGGGTCGGGCAAACAGTTCAGCATAACTACTCTTGCTGAATTGCACGAAAATACCAACATATTTGTTTTATAGGTGTAAAGCATTTAACATTGAAAATTCTTAATTTTCATAAATTTCGAAAGAACTGTTTTTATTAGTGGAAAAATCTTGCTTAAAGGCAAAAATAGAGTAAAATTATTTATATTTATAAGTGCTATCTACATATTTTAATTTATATTTAATAACAAATTATATAGCAACTATCTGAAACAAAGTGCGCAAATATAAAATCTACTGAATATAAAGACAAAATACATACATATATATGCTAAATATGGATATTATATTATTGTGTATGTGTACAATTTTTTTTTATGTATTTATATTTGAAATGTTATATTAATAAATTTCTTAATATATTTTATTAAAATCCAAAATGCAGTCATCTAAAATAAAAGTAAACAAATGTTTTTTTAAAAATAAATAATATTGTATAATTTAATTTTTTTTTTGAGTTTATGAAATTAAGGTAACCGAAATGATATAGCCGTAATAAATGCATTGTCAAATGCACTGGAATGCAATATGGCCGTCGTTTGGTTGGAATGACAGAGCATGAACAACAGCTTGTCATTTCTCAATCCTAGTCCTAGTTTACTTTATTATTGAATCCCCTATTACAATTATATTTTAACAGACTCCTGAACTGTCGCATAACAACATAATATATGCATAATTTCGATTCATCTGGAATTATTTGTTACCTACGCTTGCACAATTTATTGTTTAGGACTGAGACACAAAGCCTCCCCATCAAGCCATTACTGACAAAACGTTTATGTGCATACGCATTTTTTCACGCTGTTCAGTTCAAGAAATGTGCTTTACACAAAAACATTTAAACGTAATTTGTAATATACGTATTTGTAGGGTAAATGCATGTATTGCAGAAGTAACGCTCAATAGATTAAGTACGCTTTATCTAAATGAGAAACGAACGTTTACTCAAATTAAATACCTGGATTCAGTTCTGCCTTGAGTGTGGTAGCAGAAATTACCACAATTTCTCTGATATGCATGGTTGTTCTCCCCGTGTCTCAGAATGAACATCGCATTGGAAGCTTGATAGCCACACTTTCCGCCCTGTGTCCTGATAAAGAGGCTGTTAAACCAACCTAGTGCGGGCCTGTAAGTCTATTATAACCTCGACGCGAGTGCACATAAGCCGTGTTAACGATCTCAAACAGCCCATCGTCCAGGTTTACTTCGGCTCTTATTAACACCACTTAGTATGCTAACGTAAATTTAGCTCGCGGGTCAGGGAGTAGCATTCTGCGTCTCAGGAAGTAATTTGAAAACGCAAATGTTTGCACTGAACCACAGTTTCATCAACCAGTGTAAAATTATTTCAACTATTAAATACATAAACTGTCACCTGCAGTTCAGACCTGTATTTACACTTCTCAAGTCACCTTAGGACTTCAAAGTGCACACTGAATTTCGAAATGTTTTATGGTTACGCACTGGAACGAGTTTCTCTTATTTATCTTCGTCTCCAAACGTAAAAGGAAATTACCTCTCTTGCTGACTGACTCATCAACGCACAGCTCAAACCGCTGGACGCAGTAACATGAAACTTCAGGGAAGTATCCCATTTAGAGTGTAAGCACCCACTAATAAATTCAGCAGTTAAGTAGTAAAATATTGTTACGCACTCGCTGCTTTGTCTCACGTGAGCGAGTGGAAGTGAAGGACAGAGCAGTTACATGATAGCGGCGGTGAGTCACAAGGGATGTTTTGAAAGACAGGCTAGCGATAAACCAAGAACCACGTGTCTGCTACAAAAAAGCGAACAAGCGCGATGATCTTTTTTCGGCGCGCGCTGCTGACCTTGGTTGTATTGAGTTTCTGCGTTTATCTGAAGAATTTTTTTTAGCAGTTTACTGCCCTGGTTTCTCTCAGCTAGACTCGGGGCGCGGCGAACTTCCCAGGTCAAGGCCAGCGGCTATATAAAGTGCGCCGAGCCTCCGAGCCGCGAGTGGAGTGGCGTGGAAGGTTGTTGAGTGGATGAGAGGCCGGAGTTTCAGCGATAGACGACGAGCGAAACGAGCGGCGATAGAAGTGACCAGTGGGAGGAACATCTGAGACTGCGAGTATCGGCGCAGCGCCATGTGCGACTGGCAGGCTGGACTATTGGACTGGATGCGTGAGTGAAAGACATTACAGATGATGGCAACAGACAGACAGAGAGTGTGTTAATGATGAGTATGACTTATTGACTGTAACCAAACAGAGACATTAAGAAGGACGTTAGTTAGCGTTAAAAAATAATAATAGTAGAGAAGATAGATTAATGCTGTAAATAATATCTTTGTGAATAAATTAAAATCAAATTTAATTCTTTTATTTTCATTAAAACCTCCATCCCTCACAAACTCGGATACGCCCTTCATGCGTCTTGTAACAATATGTTCTCACGTAATATTNCATTAAAACCTCCATCCCTCACAAACTCGGATACGCCCTTCATGCGTCTTGTAACAATATGTTCTCACGTAATATTCAATATCTCAAAAACGTGATGTTCTAATGCATCAACTTTTGTTTTACAATACTGAAAATATAAATGCAAAAAAAATAATTTTTCAAAATTCAAAACTTGAGGAGATGAAAAGGGGTAAAGTTTTCAAGGGATTTTCAATATCGCTTAAACCCGGACCGAAATTGCGATGCTATATATTTCACATCATTAAAATTACAAATACATAAAAAGCTATTACGGGACTTTCCAAAATTCGACCCTTAAGGGGGTGAAAAGGAGTAAATGTGTTTTAACATGAATCCTCAATATCTTTAAAATCTCTTGAAATATCGTCGTTCAAAATATTACAGCTACAAATGCATAACATTAATTTCAGGGATTTTCACAATTCAAGCCTCAAGGTTGGTGAAAATAAGCAAATATTTTTTAAAGTGAATATTGAATATACGCTCCATCTTAAATCCGATGAAATATCGGAGTGATTAACTTCACGGTAACACAAATAACTTAAAGTGAGATTAAATATCTGGGGAAGTTCAGCCTATAAAGAGCGTTAAACAAGGGAAAGCAGTATAAAACTGCGGTACCTTTTGCTTTAAAAGACTACCCTGACAAATTCATTCAAACTAATTTACTATGCGAAATAAATATTAAAATCCCTTAAGGCCAGAAGGGTAATCTCGGGTGAAATATTCGTTTTTATACCTGCCACACACCAAATCGGTCATAAATTCAAATTTCGAGCGGGCGTCGCAGCGGAAAAAAGGGGGGGGGGGGAGAATTATTTTTATTCTCTCGCACACAGGGGTCCTAGTGGGCAAATCCACAGTAAGAGATTTTTTTTTTCAATTCCCCAAGAACAGGCATTTAAACTACGGACAGGCAAAGCCGCACGGTACAGCTAGTTAAGACCTACTGGTAAGATTTACAAATCGAAAATTGAAGATTCACATAACATTTAATTATTTTACGCATACTTTTTAACTACACACACAGGCTGTAGATATGATACCCATATGCTGAGATCGCAAGGGTTGAAACTGCAGTTTATAAAGTGTGTAGGTTTCTCCCATACACGCAGCCATAGTTTATTCTCTGGATTGTAGAGGATCTTGTACCTTCGAAGACTGGGACTCAGGAGTTGTACCGATGTCGGGGGACAACGTTCAACCAGTCGTCGTGGAACTCAGTGACTTTTACTATTCAATAAAATAAACATAACATGTGTTTAAAACAATTTTTTTCTTTCGCTTTCCCTGCTATTTTTGTTTGACGATNTTTTTTTCTTTCGCTTTCCCTGCTATTTTTGTTTGACGATCCCCATCTTTTATTCGTTTGCACTGCAACTAGTGTTTTAAAACACCCCTAATAACTTGTAAAAGTTAAAAAAAAAAGTCTTGTAAATTTTTGTTTGTATAGTTTATTTGCATGTCTTGAGATTTGTACTGCCGCCATACTGAAATTCGTTGGCTTTTCCGTAAAACATTAGTGAATAATTGTATAGATTTGTATGAAAAAATGGTTGCACGTGAATTTAATAAAACATGTTCGGAGGAAATCGATGCCAATGAGGCTATCAGGGATCGTACTGTCTTGGAAAAAACATATTCGGTTCTTTTTAAATTAGCTTCGATATAATAAAGACTGGTTCACGGATAGAATAACTGACGTGGAAGCAGACAGCCCAAATTGACAACAAGAATGTCAGCCCGCGGCGAGGGTATAAACATACAATGAACCAGTTGTAATAGAGTTTCCTAGTGATGGTGGTGCTTCAGATTTCTGGCATTCCCCAGTATTTCTGAATTTAAAAAAAAAGTTAATTTAAATTGTTTTACTATTAAGAGAATTTACTTTCTTCAGCATTTGTCATGTAATCTATATCTTCTTCCTTCTCGATCATGACAGTCTTCCTCCGTCCGGTTTAGACCCTTATCAAAAATATTCCAGCTCTCCAAGTTATCCTCAATCACCCGGGTTTCTTTCTTCCCGACGGTAACCACTCTAGGAAAATGCATGGGTATCTTTCCACACCCGTACCTCAAACATGGCCAGACCAATGAAGGGCTCTCTTTTGAGCTCCTTTGTATGTTATTTCTGCAAATCCATTAAATTTATTTTATTTTAGTTTTTATATTGTCTTTTCTCCTTATTTCGTCAGTTTCCAGCCTGGAAGAAATTAACCAAAGAGCTAAAACTGTTGCCTTTATGGTATGCTGGGGTAAAATAATACCTCATCTATTTCTTTCTACAACCAAATACTTTCATTCTTATTTTCTGTAAAATTATTTTTTCTCAGATGCTTCCAGAAATGCCTGGTTAGCTCTGTACAAGGTGGATGGTGTCAATGTACCTTTATCCACAAGTTGTACAAATGTCCAGAGTTGTGTAAGCATAAACCAAAGGAACTATTTTCTGTAGTTAAACAGCATATGTTGTGTTTGAATTGCCTTCTCCTCTCGCTCCATTCCACTAATTGCCCATCGTCATCTTGTCGTCGGTATGAGGCGCGCCACCATACATTGTTACAATTTGAATANGAATAATTGTATAGATTTATATGAAAAAATGGTTGCACGTGAATTTAATAAAACATGTTCGGAGGAAATCGATGCCAATGAGGCTATCAGGGATCGTACTGTCTTGGAAAAAACATANCGATGCCAATGAGGCTATCAGGGATCGTACTGTCTTGGAAAAAACATATTCGGTTCTTTTCAAATTAGCTTCGATCTAATAAAGACTGGTTCACGGATAGAATAACTGACGTGGAAGCTGACAGCCCAAATTGACAATAAGAATGTCAGCCCGCGGCGAGGGTATAAACATACAATGAACCAGTTGTAATAGAGTTTCCTAGTGATGGTGGTGCTTCAGATTTCTGGCATTCCCCAGTATTTCTGAATTTAAAAAAAAAGTTAATTTAAATTGTTTTACTATTAAGAGAATTTACTTTCTTCAGCATTTGTCATGTAATCTATATCTTCTTCCTTCTCGATCATGACAGTCTTCCTCCGTCCGGTTTAGACCCTTATCAAAAATATTCCAGCTCTCCAAGTTATCCTCAATCACCCGGGATTCTTTCTTCCCGACGGTAACCACTCTAGGAAAATGCATGGGTATCTTTCCACACCCGTACCTCAAACATGGCCAGACCAATGAAGGGCTCTCTTTTGAGCTCCTTTGTATGTTATTTCTGCAAATCCATTACATTTATTTTATTTTAGTTTTTATATTCTGTCTTTTCTCCTTATTTCGTCAGTTTCCAGCCTGGAAGAAATTAACCAAAGAGCTAAAACTGTTGCCTTTATGGTATGCTGGGGTAAAAATAATACCTCATCTATTTCTTCCTACAACCAAATACTTTCATTCTTATTTTCTGTAAAATTATTTTTTCTCAGATGCTTCCAGAAATACCTGGTTAGCTCTGTACAAGGTGGATGCTGTCAATGTACCTTTATCCACAAGTTGTACAAATGTCCAGAGTTGTGTAAGCATAAACCAAAGGAGCTATTTTCTGTAGTTAAACAGCATATGTTGTGTTTGAATTGCCTTCTCCTCTCGCACCATTCCACTAATTGCCCATCGTCATCTTGTCGTCGGTATGAGGCGCGCCACCATACATTGTTACAATTTGAATANACCATTCCACTAATTGCCCATCGTCATCTTGTCGTCGGTATGAGGCGCGCCACCATACATTGTTACAATTTGAATAAAAGGGTGCAGAGACCAAGTCACTAGAGCAGTCAGAGACTGCATCTTCTCAGAGTTCTGAACCCCAGTTTCCTGCAGTACTGTCTGCCATGATACCTGATGTTTGTACTTTGGCACTCAGTGTATTGTTTCCCACTGCCCTTGTTCTCTATCTTGATGCCCCTGGAACACCACGTGTAGTTCAAGTGTTATTTGACACCACCAGCCAAGTGAGCTTCATCACAGAGGGTTGCATTCAGTGTGTTGGTTTAGTCCGGCAGTGGACCTACCTTCCAACTCATGAGTTGTCGAACACTCGAGTCANGGTTGCATTCAGTGTGTTGGTTTAGTCCGGCAGTGGACCTACCTTCCAACTCATGAGTTGTCGAACACTCGAGTCAAGATCGCCAATCGTTCATATCTAATGTGATCACCTCTCGGGATGCTCCTGACTTGCACTTTGCCGTGGATGTTTGTGCTTCCACCCATAACCAATAGTTTACCTAGAGTTNCCTCGGGATGCTCCTGACTTGCACTTTGCCGTGGATGTTTGTGCTTCCACCCATAACCAATAGTTTACCTAGAGTTAAATTGTCCCAGGAAGTGCGCCGTTCTGTTGCCTGCCTGAAGTTGGCAGATCCAGCCTTTGACACTCCTGGGTCTGTACACCTACTCATCGGTGTTGACGTGTTCCCTCGACTCTTAACAGGAGATAAGATTGATGGCTCTCCCATGGCACTTGGCTCAGTTTTAGGATGGATACTCATAGGTCAGGTAGCACCAGTACATCCTTCATCTTCTTTGACATTTGACATCAGTTTGCATATCATTGTTGACATTCTCTCCATTGAAGGACATTATGAAGTTGANCATCTTCTTTGACATTTGACATCAGTTTGCATATCATTGTTGACATTCTCTCCATTGAAGGACATTATGAAGTTGAAGAATTACCGCCAACAAAACATAGATCTGCTGATGAGGTGAAATGTGAGGACTTGTTCGTTGAACTCATATCCAGGAGGAAGCTGGCAGGTATGTTATCCCGTTGCCATTTCGCTCCCCAGTGCATGAATTGGTTTCATCAAGACCACCGGTTGCTTCGTTTGGAAAAGCTTCTTNCATCTTCTTTGACATTTGACATCAGTTTGCATATCATTGTTGACATTCTCTCCATTGAAGGACATTATGAAGTTGAGGAATTACCACCAACAAAACATAGATCTGCTGATGAGGTGAAATGTGAGGACTTGTTCGTTGAACTCATATCCAGGAGGAAGCTGGCAGGTATGTTATCTCGTTGCCATTTCGCTCCCCAGTGCATGAATTGGTTTCATCAAGACCACCGGTTGCTTCGTTTGGAAAAGCTTCTTAATGGGGACCAACACTGAAACAGATGTACAGTGAGTTTTTGAGGAAAACAACCTAGCCATGGGGCATATGCAGAAAGTTCAAGAATTCCAATTGTCTTTCTCCCCAGTCTACTACATTCCACACAATTGTGTGATTAAGCCGGAAAACTTAACCACTAAATTACATGTTTTATTTTAGGCCTCTTCCAAGAGTTCAACTGGTGTGTGTCTGAATGATATATTGCTAATGAGACCCAGTTTGCAATGGGATATCGTTGAGGTACTTATTGAGGGCCAGACTGCATGAAGTGGTCTTCCCCACTTATATAAAACAAATGTATCACCAGNCCAGTTTGCAATGGGATATCGTTGAGGTACTTCTTGAGGGCCAGACTGCATGAAGTGGTCTTCCCCACTTATATAAAACAAATGTATCACCAGATTGTTGTATGACCTAATCATCAGAATTTTCAGTGCAATGTTTGGCGTTTTGATAATGAGAGTAGTCCAGTGGAGTCTGAAGACAGTGATGTATGGGGTTTCTTCGTCCCCATACTTAGCTATTCGAACCGTGCAGCAATTAGCTAAGGAGGAAAGGGGCAGATTTCCTGCAGCTGCTAGTGTTCTTCAAACTTATGTTTATGTTGATCACATGGTCACAGGGTCTTCTTCTGTCGAGTCGGCTTTAGTCCTACAACAGGAATTCATCTCGCTACTTGCTGCAGGGGGGTTGGGGAAGGGGGGTTAAAATGAGAAAATTTGCGAGCACCCATCGACCTCTCCTCGACAGGCTGCCCGCAGATGGTGTTGAAGTTTTACACTCTTTGGACCAGGANGAGTTCAACTGGTGTGTGTCTGAATGATATATTGCTAATGAGACCCAGTTTGCAATGGGATATCGTTGAGGTACTTATTGAGGGTCAGACTGCATGAAGTGGTCTTCCCCACTTATATAAAACAAATGTATCGCCAGTGCAATGTTTGGCGTTTTGATAATGAGAGTAGTCCAGTGGAGTCTGAAGACAGTGACGTATGGGGTTTCTTCGTCCCCATACTTAGCTATTCGAACCTTGCAGCAATTAGCTAAGGAGGAAAGGGGCAGATTTCCTGCAGCTGCTAGTGTTCTTCAGACTTATGTTTATGTTGATCACATGGTCACAGGGTCTTCTTCTGTCGAGTCGGCTTTAGTCCTACAACAGGAATTCATCTCGCTACTTGCTGCAGGGGGGTTGGGGAAGGGGGGTTAAAATGAGAAAGTGTGCGAGCACCCATCGACCTCTCCTCGACAGGCTGCCCGCAGATGGTGTTGAAGTTTTACACTCTTTGGACCAGGAAGGTCACATCGTGAAGGTTTTGGGACTGCAATGGGATCCCAATGTTGACAACTTTTCTTACAAGATCCAAACGAATATTGTTAAATGTAGCAAGAATCTTCGATCCCCTTGGGTGACTATCTACTCTTTTTAAGTTTTCAAAGCATCTGATTCAAATTATTTAGTTTGAAAATCGTGACTAGGATGACGATCCACCACCATATTTTGTAGAAAAGTGGACTTATTTCAACAGTGAACTGCATCTTCTTTCGTCCATTACTGTTCCAAGAAATATCACTGGTCTAACTGGCTCATATTACGAATTGCATGGCTTCTGTGACAATTTAGAGATTGGATATGCTGCAGTAATATATTTGGAACAAATAGTAAAGATATCATTGTCACTTATCTGTTGCCTGGTAAATCAAGGCTAGCGCCAGTCAAGTCCCAGACCTTGCTTCGTCTGGACCTCTGTGATATACTGTTGTTAGCTCGTCTGATCCATTGTGTGTTAGAAATGTATGCCACTGCTTTTTCCTTATCATCCAGTGATGCTTGGACAGACTCACAGGTTGTTTTGTCATGGATTGACTTCTCGTCTCACCAGCTGAAGATATTTGTTGCAAATAGGGTGAGTGAACTACAGGAGCTCGCCAGATCATCATGGAGACACACAAATTGAGTGCAACCTAGCTGAATGTTCATTTCATAGTGTCCTATCTGCTCAGGTGACAAATCATCCTTAATGGTGGACATGTCCAACATGGTTGCAGGAACCTTCTGGCCAGCGATCTGTTAATCCTACCAGTAAGATAGTGGACTCCAGTGTTCTCGAACATTAGGTGAGATCTTTGGGCACTTTTGTGCCATCGGAAGATGTCNCTTTTTTGTGTCATCGGAAGATGTCGAGATGCTAATTGCAGCTTGGGCAAGTTAATTTGATTAATATACTTGTACTGAGGTTTGTCCATATTTTTCAAGTCACTGGTTCACATGTGATCGGGAATCCGAGTCCCCGGAAGTTGGAGAATGCTTTGCAGATTCTGTGGTTGTGTGTGCAATCTATTGCCTTCAGGATAAGCTTGCTACTTTGAGTGCTCTTCTCCTCGAAGTCGGAAACTTTCCCCTTTCATTGATAAAAGTGGGCGGCGGTAGACTCCACAACTCTGACCTACCATTTGAACCTCTTGTTACCCTGCCAGAGCCAGATATCAGTGAAGTCAGCTTTAACAGGTTCCAATGCTGGCATCTAGTAGAATCCTTGCATCAAGATGTTTCGCGCTATTGGCTTTGCAAATACCTCCACACACTTCAGCAACAATCCAAGTGGCAGAACCAAGAACCCCATCTTAGCCCCAACCAGCTTGTTTGGATTAAGGAGGTCATAAAGCATCTAGCTGTTAAGCTGTGCCACCTACCTACTGACAGGTTTTATGGCCAGAAGGCCAGCACACCCCCCCCTCCATCCTCCGGCATGGCACTTTCTCCTCTTCTGGTCTTCGAGTGCCTTTTCTTGTTTCAATTACACGACTTTCTGCTGGTTTTCTCAGTAAAGACTGTCCTCCTCACCAATTAGTGATACTCAGACGTCATACATTGAAGCCTTTACCCAAGAACCACCCCATAGGTCATCAGAATGTGCATTCTTCCACTGGTCATATTATTCCATATTCTTGCTTACTTTTGTTGCAAAGTTGTTCCATAGCTGGTTTAGGTCTTCATCTGCCATTATTATTCTCAAATCCAATTGCAGTACTCTCCGATCGATTACCCCCTGTAGCCATGCTCTNTATTCTCAAATCCAATTGCAGTACTCTCCGATCGATTACCCCCTGTAGCCATGCTCTTATATCATTAGTCTTGATGCACTCAATTAATACATGTTGCAATGTATCATCTACTCGACATACATCGCATAATGAGGAGGTGACCAACACAAGACTGTGCAACTTGGCCTTGAAATTTCCATGACCAGTGTACAGCTGCACACTATGACGGTTCATCACCAACCATTTCCTTTTCATTCTTTCTGTTACATCTGGAAGCAGTTCATGTGTCACTCTTCCTTTATTGGTGTTATCCCATCTTTCTTGCCATATCATAAAAGTGTTCCACCTGATTTCCTTTCTTTCCACTCTTGAGAGTCTTCCCATTCTTGTTCTTTCAGCAACCAGGCCTNCAAAGTGTTCCACCTGATTTCCTTTCTTTCCACTCTTGAGAGTCTTCCCATTCTTGTTCTTTCAGCAACCAGGCCTCTTTCTCTTACAAGCAAGTCCACAGGCAGGATACCACCCAGTATGGGAAGTGACCTCATTTGACACTGTTTTTTAGGCCTTAAAGACTGCCAGCAGTGCTGCTCTCTGAGCAAATCTGTTCTTGTGTGCCTCAATTCCCTCAAACACAGCCTTATAATTTTTCTTAAAGTAGGAAAATTTAGACCCCATTCAGTGTTGACCATTGATCTTAATTTGTGGAATACCACCACAGCTTTACGGGCAATATATTGCACATGCCCAAGAAAGCTCTCTCACATACTGGAGAAACTGACNGGAATACCACCACAGCTTTACGGGCAATATATTGCACATGCCCAAGAAAGCTCTCTCACATACTGGAGAAACTGACTGTGGGTGTCCTTGTCAATTTTACTTTTAACATCATGAACTTGGTTTGACTGGTGGAGAAGCTCAACTTGACCTTAGCTGCCCAATCTGCTATCTGATTCATGATCATTGCTGCCTTCTCTTCCAACTGTCTTCGTGCCGATCCGCTCAACAAGAACAATCCGCCATCAGCATAGCCATATATCTTACTCCCTTCTGGTAGAGGTAACTCCAGCAGTCCATCAAAGACTTAGGACCAGTCCTAAGACTGATCCCTGGGGACATCCCTTTGTCAGTGCTTTCTTCAGCTACACTGTTTTGGCAGAGTACCATGTGACTCTTTCTCTGAATAAATTCAGCATGGCCTTATATTAAAACCGTCCTGTTAAAAAGGAGAAATCTACGGTGTAGTGGAGGCCGAACCAGGCATTATCAAAATTTCCCGCTGTATACAGAAAAATTTCCAGTAAATATTTCTCAGTGCATCTTGTGACTACCATCTTCACATCATGAAGAGCAAAGTCAGTGCCACTTCCTTTTCTGAAGCCATATTGCTTCTCACTTAACATTCCATTCGCCTAGAGTGCAGGCACTAGTCTTCTNTGATTCATGATCATTGCTGCCTTCTCTTCCAACTGTCTTCGTGCCGATCCGCTCAACAAGAACAATCCGCCATCAGAATAGCCATATATCTTACTCCCTTCTGGTAGAGGTAACTCCAGCAGTCCATCAAAGACTTAGGACCAGTCCTAAGACTGATCCCTGGGGACATCCCTTTGTCAGTGCTTTCTTCAGCTACACTGTTTTGGCAGAGTACCATGTGACTCTTTCCCTGAATAAATTCAGCATGGCCTTATATATTTTGGCAGGACAATTTTTCCTCTTTAGATGCCACATCACCTCCGGCAACCAGGCATTATCAAAATTTCCCGCTATATACAGAAAAATTTCCAGTACATATTTCTCAGTGCATCTTGTGACTACCATCTTCACATCATGAAGAGCAAAGTCAGGGCCACTTCCTTTTCTGAAGCCATATTGCTTCTCACTTAACATTCCATTCGCCTAGAGTGCAGGCACTAGTCTTCTGTCTGTACGACGACTTCAGACCGGTCTCTGCTATCACCTTTACACAGTATCCTTACTGCACCTTGTTCCCAGGGACGAGAAAACAATCCCTCATTGAGACATCCATGACAGATATTCAAGAGTTGCCTTTTCAACCTGGAGTAGCTTCTCTTCACAATCTCTGTTCCAATACTGTCCATGCTAGGAGCCTTCCCATTTTTCATGTTGTAAACGGTTTCTTGCAATTCCTCAGAAGTAAACTCCAGTGCATCCAATTCTTCTGGCAACTCTTCCATCGCCTCTCTTTTAAGAGAATGTTCCTCGCCCTCACTTTCCCTAGAGTCATCTGGTAATAGTGTGTGGGGCAGAACATCCATACTTTCTTTCAGATTAGTCACCAGGGTCCCATTGATGTTGATGTTGGACGGTGGTGTCACCTTTATTGTTTTACCTGCCATTATCTTATACATCATAGAGCGGACACCAAACAAGCCATAGCTGGGGCAAATGTAAATTTGCAGGAGATGCCAGTTGCAAAACATGCAGCATCTTACAACCAGTGTGGTGAGAGCCCTACATCCTTCTAATAATAATGCAGAACTGCGATGCTGGGAAATGGCCCAACAAATACATCACCAAATCCAGACAGATACATAAGATAACCCCTCTGCCACATTTCTGATTTCCCGCCTCACCCTAGTTTGCCTCCTGGACGCTGGGTTCACTGTTTCCCAACCACCGCTCACCAGACTGCAGTGTACCGCCGCTCACTGCCTGATGAAGCTGACCTGGCCAGCAAAACGTCGTGCACGTGGAAACTGTGTTCGCCTGACTTTCGTTTGTGGGTGTTTATCTAGGAGTACTGCCCTGTGAGTACTTGTGCATCCTGTCTACCTTTTATAATGTAAATTTCATAATATGTGATACGTGCGCTCAGCTGCTTTAAAGACCACGTTTTCTCGATCATGCACAGTGTCATGCTGCAAGTGATGGATCAATATACAGTTGTATTTATTTCGCAATAGTTTGTTGACGTTTGTGTGATAGAAAACGTGTAGCGGTAATTTTCTATTAAAATGAATTTTAACTACATCAAAAANTGTGTGATAGAAAACGTGTAGCGGTAATTTTCTATTAAAATGAATTTTAACTACATCAAAAAAGATACTAGTATTACAAGTTGAATTACATTTTATTTTACAAAGTTCACCAGGTACGGCTTATGTCGAGTTAAATGTGNCCTGATGAAGCTGACCTGGCCAGCAAAACGTCGTGCACGTGGAAACTGTGTTCGCCTGACTTTCGTTTGTGGGTGTGTATATAAGATTACTGCCCTGTGAGTACTTGTGCATTCTGTCTACCTTTTATAATGTAAATTTCGTAATATGTGATACGTGCGCTCAGCTGCTTTAAAGACCACGTTTTCTCGATCATGCACAGTGTCATGCTGCAAGTGATGGATCAATATACAGTTGTATTTATTTCGCAATTGTTTGTTGACGTTTGTGTGATAGAAAACGTGTAGCGGTAATTTTCTATTAAAATGAATTTTAACTACATCAAAAAAGATACTAGTATTATTACTNTTAAAATGAATTTTAACTACATCAAAAAAGATACTAGTATTACAAGTTGAATTACATTTTATTTTACAAAGTTCACCAGGTACGGCTTATGTCGAGTTAAATGTGTAACAGCACCAAAGCCAGTCATCTATAGGTATCCATTAAGTAATTTCAAATCATTGACGTGAACCAGGCGTTCACTGTTACCTTTGTGCCCACTGTAACTGCCGCAGTAGTGTCCTCCACTCCAGGTGCACCATACCAGCGCACATGTGTGCAAGAGTGATAGTGTGTTCAGTGTATATCAAATGTGCACCGTGTCATTAATTTAACCAATGTCAGTAATTATTCAGAGTTTAACAAATTAATCATTATTATTTACCAATATAGTTTCATCAGTATAGTATTTAGGATTATATATATTTATTCAGCATTTATGTGTACCATAATTATCGTGTGTCAAAAGTCATCACATACATAGCCAGCCAGGGACATGTGACATTATCAAGGTGGCAACACAGTGGCTGCATCAAACATTTAATATTGATATAATTGTGTTTTATTATGTAAATTGTATATTGTAATTGTGTTTGGTTATGTTAATTTAAGGTATATCATTTTTACATCTCATTAGCATTATTAAGTCTTATTTGTGTTTCATCTCTCCACCGCCAGGTGTCGGCCGCGCTTAGGTAGCGCGAGCCGCGCATTGCTCAGCTAGTCGGCAACATCACTTCGACGCGGGCGGACGTGGTAAGTCTCTCGTTCCGCAAGAATCTCGGTACAGCCTCTCAGGCTGCAACCTCATTCAGTAATCGCATCATCATATAATTCACGAAGCAACTAGTATTTTTATGTTACATCTCACCGAGGAGAGAGCAGCGTCACGCGCCGTAAGTAATTATAATCCAGCAGTGTGTTTATATGACCATGCGGTCACCACGTGTTTGATCAAAGTGTTCAATAAAATAATTATCTACATATAAAACTTGAGTGCGTTATTAATTCAGGCGTGCGCCACGGCCATACAGCTCGCAATTTCATAATATCTGACGGTGTGTTACCAGAGCCCTTGGGCCGTCGGCCGAACGACCCTAAATCTCATCAGCTTACCGCAGAGCTGTGGCGCCGGGCACATTAATCTTTATTACATTTCAACTCTGGTAACCGACCGCGTCATCATGTGTCCCTAAAAGATAAAATAAAGAACAGAGTTTTTTGTTTGCAAAAATAAAAATACATTGTTAGTGAAAATATGTCTAGTAAGATAACCAAGTTCCTGAAATTTCTATGCTAATTAAATAATTTGGGTTTATCGGCAGATGCATTGGTATCGGATTCGTAATCTGACCATTCCTAATTTTACCAGTAATATTTAGTAATGTGATAAAATTAAGTATGTAGCCCTGACGCGCACTCTTAGTGGAAATTGCAGTTGGGTGGCTCCAAGGTGCAGTGGTCCCCACTTGAATGGGGTTTATCCTGGTGCCTATGTTGCTCGGTTTGGCCACTTCTGTAATAGAGCGTTGTGCTTTAGGAGGCGCGCTTGCGAGCGATGGGCGAGTGGGTGGGTGGTAGGGGTGTAAGTGGGTATGACATTAAGGGGTCTGACTACCTTAGTGACAGCTGGCCGAGCGAAGGTAGCCGGCTTCTTCGGTGGCAGTGGAGAAACTGCATATGGCACGTGCCAGTTCAAGGTTGACCTGGACGAGCTGGATGCAGACCCTCTCTGACGTGCAGCCTCCTCTTTCTTCCAAATTTATATCTGGTTGACACCTGAACCACTACTCTTCAAAACCCCAGCCTGAACTAGCCCCTGCTTGGCACCTTTGCCCCGCCCAGTCCTATGGTGAGGCATTAGGGGGGTGATAGACCACATGGGCAGATAGTGAGACGCCAGTAAGAGGTAGACACGGCCTGATGGAGAGTAGGGTGCTGGCTTAAGGGTAGGGTAGGTGGCATGTCTACTAGATGTCAGTCTAGTGGGTTGGCGTGCGGGACGTCGCTGGAAGACCCAAGAACAAAACCAAGGGTTACAGCAGGTGTACGGGCGACCGCTCCCATGGCTCCCCAGGGGTTGGCCTATCATTTCCTGTAGGTGACCTTGCGAGCGAGATGTCGCTGGCGGACCCAGGCACTTACTAGAGGGGCGATAGTCCACGTGACAACTGCTCTGGTGTGGCCTAGGAAGACAAGCTTCCTAAGCTGCACTTCGACACAGTTCCCAAAAGTTGAGNGACAACTGCTCTGGTGTGGCCTAGGAAGACAAGCTTCCTAAGCTGCACTTCGACACAGTTCCCAAAAGTTGAGATACAGGATGGGATTTCGGCTCGTGGCTATCTCTGATAAGAGTTGTACTACGTATTGGAAGAGACAACTCAAGCAAGTCAAATTTATGCCTGTTTGAATGATTGCTCAATCAAACACTCATAAACCAACTTGTACCCTGACACGGGCCGGAAGGGCCAATCCTAGGTTGCCAACTCATAATTGACCTAGTCTTGGAAGACGCAGCAGCGCTGGTAGTGAGGGCGACCCCAAGTCAGCGGTACTCGTACTCGAGTAAACTGCGGGTGAGCTACAAGGTAGCTGGAAGCGCGGCAGGCTTCGGTGTGCTGGCGGGCAGCGAGGCGGCATAGTGCAGAGTAGAACTCTCGACAGTGCTGCGTATGGCAGTGACGACTGAAGAAGTCTGTTGACTCTCGGACAGAGTGACGTTCTGCAACTAGACTGGCGCATCACAGCCTCTCGGTGTGCCCTCGGGCAGTGTGACGGTCTGTAGATGACTGACGCGAGACAGCCTCAAACTGAGGACTGCGAGTCCTATTTATACGCAGCGCAAATGGCCAGTGCGGGGGTTGCGGAGTGTGGTGAGAGAGAAAACGTAGAGAGAGCGGCAGAGGTGAGCAGGCAGAGAGTTCCCCTTTCACAGCCGAAAGCTGGAGGGGTAGAGAGTGGCGACATGATGCAAAGCTGTTTGTGGTGCAGCAGGCAGCAACAGCTGGACAAACCAACCCTGGCTTAGAGGCTAACTGTGGCGTGTACTGTTAATCTTATCTGATAGCTGTTAGTTTTTTCAAACCTTTCACTCAAGTATATTTATATGAAAAACAATATCAGGATTGAACATAGGCATTCTGTGAACAATTAAGATTATTTTGCTCAAGACTCAAAAGATTTGTGTACTGGAGATCACTGTTGTTGTACAACTAGCATTTTGGTTTCACACCAGGGTAATCCAGGTTTGATTTCTGGCAGGGTAACTTCTGACACTCGCATGTGGGAAACATAGTTGACACTACTGTTGGCAGGACAGTTTAATGGGGTATGCTTGTTTCCTTCTCTTACCCCCCTTCACTGCTTAATCTACATCTCACTTTTCCATTACAGGTGCTAAATACTTCAGTACTATCTATCCAATTATAAGACATCTCATTCGAAATTTTTTTTAAGGGAAAAATTAAGGGTTATCCTATTTTTGCATTCAAAAAATGTTGAGGTGAATACAGTACTTCTGCTTGAGTAGTTGCAAGCATTGGTCATGTCAATGTATATTTCGGTGCAGTAAAAAGTCGCCTAAAGTATCTCTTAAAAAATTTACAGGATTGAAGTGAATACAGTACCACTCCAGTAATCCAAGCTCGGGTTAACTGAAACCCCAAAGTAATCCTAAACATAGCTTAAGGACGAATCTAAGAAACGTCAAATAAATTCTGCACGAGACTGCGTTAGGTAAGCTCGTAAACATTGCGAGNGCTTAAGGACGAATCTAAGAAACGTCAAATAAATTCTGCACGAGACTGCGTTAGGTAAGCTCGTAAACATTGCGAGGGAAATAAGCAAAAAAAATAAAGTTTTTTTCAATTGGGATATGTTAAAATTGATTGTTGCATACTAATAGTTGCATAGTAATAGAAAAATACTGAATTTAAAATATGTAATGCACTGAAATATTTTTGTAGGCTTAACACAGTAATGTAAAATACTGCAAAGAACATGAGTGACAAATACTGATTGAAATTCAACTGACTTAGTAAAACCTACTAGAATAGGCTNAAAATACTGCAAAGAACATGAGTGACAAATACTGATTGAAATTCAACTGACTTAGTAAAACCTACTAGAATAGGCTATTTTAGATGTATATGGGGTCAACTGAAAAAAATTATCCAAAATAGCTCCCTCCTCCTTTATTTTGGTTATTCAGGGTTGTACTGTAGTTAGAACAGAACAGCTGGAGGAAAGAATGTGATCTAATTGCAAAGCTTTCGTTCCCCACATAATATATTTTATTTATATTTTGTAAACTTATAATTGGGTGCTACAATTAAAAATCTTGCTAAATAAGCCAGTTACATACTTAATTAGTAATCCTATAACTAAATAAATCCAATAGTTTCCGATGTGCTTGTCCAGGCAACACAAACCTAGGTTTTCTATACTGTGCTGTAAAGATGAGTCTTCATTTGAAACTATCTACCTTTGCAACACTACCAATTTCATAAATCTTCTACTTACCAGGCTAACATATAATTAAATCTAACATTTCCTTCATCTAACTGTGATCTGAATATGACATGGCATGTATAAAATGGACACATCAGTGATATGTGACTGTCTAGGGACAGGAGCATGTCAGCGTCTTGCTAGATGTTTTTAGATTGTGTTAGATCAGTCACACAGGCTCGGGGGCAGACCTTACTGAGACGGAGTGTGCAGAATCTGGTACTTGGCCTTAACGGTGCTTTTAAACAGTCTGGCGGTTAGGCCGCCGGCACATCACAAAGTCTAGCTGAGCTAGGATGGGCTTGCATGTGCGGATTGTTGGCGGAGCCACAGGCTTACTTTCCACTGCCGTGCGTCGGGTCCTTGTAGGCGTAGATCTGGCATGGGGTCTCCTGGCCCGGCTGGCTNTTTCCACTGCCGTGCGTCGGGTCCTTGTAGGCGTAGATCTGGCATGGGGTCTCCTGGCCCGGCTGGCTGGTGGCGACGGCGTCTGCTGGTCGACTCAGGTAAGAGGCTGGCTCTGCTGTGGCAAGCGGGCATCCGGCCTGGTGATGGTGATTGGCTGTGCTGGCTCGACACCTAGTACCAGGGGCAGGCCTAGGCGGAGGTACTCAACAACAGTATGTGCAGCTCCAGGGATTTTCACAAGGGGACCAAACAAGTTACTGGGGGAACTNCTGCCTCCTGGTAACTTCCACTTAATTCCCTTTCTTTGGGTGAACAGCATTTACCAGGGATGAGGTGCTGCGGTTCACGTCCACAACGAGGTGTCAGGCAACATCCCTAACTAGAGTGTATCCCAGAATGGGTAGAGCCCTCCTTGTCGGACCTTGCACTCTTTCCAGTGGGTGTATATGTGGTGGATGGTGTGGGTCCACTAATAAGGGTGATCTAGTTTCTTTGTCGTGTGTCTTGCTAGTGGTTGTGGCTCTCCCATACATGTGCACCAGGTACCTTTGCGTGCTTGGTCCACAGTATGGGCGGCCGTCTAATGGGTTGTGTTTTGATGATGTACGTCAAGTCCTTTTTAGGGGACAGGTCGCAGTCCTACACTAAGTTCAGCAAACCAGTCTCAAATCCGCGGTTTCTTGCTTCTCTTTTGTGGGGTGTTGCTTACCAGGGATGATGAAGCACAATTCACACAAGAAAGAGCAGACGGCGGTTAGACTAGTAACATGTTTTATTCTATCCAGAATAGAACACCGTGACCCATACTCTCCTGCCACAACCAAGGCACTGATGAACTCTCTGAAGGTAAAGCAAAAGACAGATGAAGGGGCCTGTCGGCTTGAAGAGCCTTGCCTGAAAGGCGTGCTAGAAGAGCAAAGAGCAACAAATTAGGTATCAGTGATAACAACTAAACCCTAACTGAAGGTAATGTTGTCCTGAAGGGACATAATGGGGGAGTATGGNATTAGGTATCAGTGATAACAACTAAACCCTAACTGAAGGTAATGTTGTCCTGAAGGGACATAATGGGGGAGTATGGTGTGTGGGTTTGACAGTAAAGGGCAAGTATAAGAGGGGAAGGAGGAGTGAGTATGGGACGACAATAACTCTTCAGGGCTGCAGCGCGTTCTTGAAGAATTCCAGCGTTGGTAACTGGTGATCACTGGGTGTTCTTCACGAGACGGAAGAGAGCAGACAGANGCGTTCTTGAAGAATTCCAGCGTTGGTAACTGGTGATCACTGGGTGTTCTTCACGAGACGGAAGAGAGCAGACAGAACAGAACCTTAGCACGACTTGCGCTAAGGCAAGCTGCTGGTATCAACTGCTGTTCTGCGGTGGTGCAGGGCCATATATTATCCTGAGCTACGGGTGTTTCGGGTTTCTTCAGGCAACTTTGACAGGGGTGGCTCCTCCCTTGTTTGAGGAGCCGTACTTACTGCCATCTCTCGGGGGGCGGCTGAAAGCAGGTCTTCCTGTTGTGCGGGTGGTATCGGTGGCATGAGCTCAGGTGCAGCTTTGCTGGAATGATTTACTGATTCTCCCATCTCATTGGGTTTCGTTTTTAAAGTGGGGACATTTAATATTCTCTTCCTTCAGTTTCATTCCGGTCTTCAGGCATCCACCTCATTAATGGAGATGGAATGCTGGCTTGAGCAGCTGCCATTCAGGGTTGTATCTCTTCTAGGATACGTGGTGTGCACGTGATGATACGTAGTTGCAGCAAAAAAATTAATAGTATATATATATATATATATNTGGAGATGGAATGCTGGCTTGAGTAGCTGCCATTCAGGGTTGTATCTCTTCTAGGACACGTGGTGTGCACGTGATGATACGTAGTTGCAGCAAAAAAATAAATAGTATATATATGCATCATGAGTATAATTTTATTGGTTCCCCATACACAGTACTTGATATATGTATTTATAAAATCCTGGTCAAAATTTTACTATGTATTTGCAAAATTGTATTCTACACAGGAGTCTCTCTTCAAAGACTAGCATAACCTTCTCAATGTCAAAAGCCCTCTTCATGCTTGCAACAAAAAAGTTTATTGACTACAAACAGTAATGCAGAATTTCTTACCTAAACAATTTGTTCCTTGAAGATGGTTTACTATACAAATATTTAGTACAAGAAAAGCAAATAAAGCGTAGTTCATAAAACAAAACTTACACCACAACAAAAAATATAAATAACAAGTGAAAGTGCACACGTTACTGTAACACCACTTTCCTAACAAACTGTATGTGATAAATTTCACATCAAATTTAAATTGGTTCACAATTATCTTTATATTCACTTGAGGATTACTGTTGCCAGTTATTATCAGTGCTATCATCCTAGCATAGAGTGGCAGTTCAAGGAAACATGCAAAACCAGTAATCCTATTACTATGCAGGATGAGGTGTAGAAAAACAGCAAGGAAAAATAAACATTTTATGGTATGTTTTGTTCTATCATCCGAATGCTTTGGTTTGATATTTATAAAAGAAAGTTTACCACAATCTACATGTTAAGATAGAGTACAGAGCATTCATGATTTATGAACACAAGGCAAAACTAAACAAAACAATCTCTCCTACACATTTCATAAACAATAAATATAAACACAGGGTCACCTACAAACACCTGACATTAGTTTGTAAGCAAACAGTAGTTAATAAAGGATTGTAACCTAGTCGAGACTGTGCAAATGTTCATAAACACAAGATGTATCAAAAATGTATGTAGTTAAATATAGGTGCACTAAGTTGGATTCTGCTACTACACAAGTCTTCTCTGGATTTTTAAACATCCCATCCTATCATTTTAACNGCAAGCGAACAGTAGTTAATAAAGGATTGTAACCTAGTCGAGACTGTGCAAATGTTCATAAACACAAGATGTATCAAAAATGTATGTAGTTAAAACTAGGTGCACTATAAGTTGGATTCTGCTATTACACAAGTCTTCTCTGGATTTGTAAACATCCCATCCTATTATTTTAACTGCTGTTTTTAAGTTCACTGTTTTTTTTTGCTAAAAAGCTTAATTGGATGCGGGGGAGAAAGGATCCCCATCCAACTTTTCATCCACACACATCTATCCCCTCTATTCATTCAGTGTAGTCCATTAAGTAGAGCTGGTATCCCACCACGAACTAGGAAGGGCTGCAAATATCTCCCTTAAAACTCTTTGTAAATTTAGTACTGTATCTGTTTAATTCTTTTATAATATCTAAACTTACTATAATCTTAAATGCAGACATGACATTACAAGTCAAGAGAATAATGATGAATGTGGAGAACGGGGAGGGAGAGGACAGGATGACTAACTTAAAAATTAAATTTTCACTTTGAAAATGTAAACCGTCCATAAGAACATTCCCTTCCTTTATTACGTTTCCCAGTAACTTTCTCTCCAACCTCTATGACTGCAGTAGTGGGATGGCATTGGTCATTTCTCCAATCACAAGGTACAATACATCACCATCTGTGACAACACAATATACCTTTAAATGTAGCGAGTCAGTAAATAGCATAACGTACAGCACTTTTTTTTCTCCAAATACAAGGATTACTTTTCTGAGAAATGTAAAAACCACAGGTTTCATAAATAACACACCAATGGCACCATATAACCAAGTCTTGCTCATCTCTTCCACAAGAAAACTGGAGGTGTGAGGAACAGGTGCTTGGGGGTGGAGACCCTGGGTCTGGGGGAGGCAGCACCCTCGCAAGCACGCCCGCGGTGTCACTTGCCGGTTGAGGGCGAGGGCTGCAGGAAACGCAGCATTCCAGCCTCAGGCTCGCAGCCACCTGCCGATAGCTGGTCTGCCAGCACAGACACGGGGGGCAAGTCCCCGGGAGTGCTCAGCACGTGTTCCACCAGCTGAGGGTACACGGGGCTCCTACCAGGCGGGGAAACAGGCCCCGCTTCAGTACAAGCATCACCACCTTCTTGCTCAGCACCAGTTCACAACCCTTCAAACAATCGGTTAGAAGAACACTGCCTTAATAATTACTTTTGAAAGTAAAAATACAATAGCAGATTTACTCACAGGTTGGTGCTTGCAGAAAGGTGAACACATATAGCGCAGGACAATCCATTTTTCTTGCATATACTGAATATGTGGTAGAGTGCAAATGCTAGCTGCCAACAGCAACAACAGAACAACATGGACTGGATTTGGAGTTAAAAAAACTGCTTGTATAAATAAATGTTTTAAAACCTCAGTACCATACCCCTTTCTTGAGTTTTGATGCAAATATTGAAGCACAGTTATGGTGGAAAATGAAATCAGTACATTTTATCCTTTGTCTATTTTTTTCACATGCTAATGCACAATTCGCTGCTTGGACAGTACACTATCAACACTCACCACCTGAAAGAACTGGTCCAACCAGAAAAGTTTCGTGATCACACATTAACACAAAAGAATGTGTCGTACCGCTACTTGTCCACACATCTGCACGTACCACCCTGCGAATACTTGCGTCAGTGTCTTTTTCTCACATTCTGATAATTATAAATTTTAAATTATGTTTATATATATATATATTAATTATTATTAAATAATTGTACATTTTCAAATTATTATTGTATGTTTATTAGTCTGTACAGCACCCTACTAAAGACTAAGAAATTACAGCAGAGGTGATGATATAATTATAGACCAAAAGTACCTAACTCTTCATAAAATTCTGGACATTTAAAAGACAAATTCTTATACAAGTGGTCTCACTGATGCTCAATGGGAGTAGAGTCTGTGGCTTACTTTCTAAAAAAAAAACCAAACTAAGATCAGAAAACACCAATAACTTCCATTTATCCAGACATTCACCTTAAAACCTCTTTGTCTGAAGGTAGCAGCTAACCAAATATGGCTTGCAATAAGACTTGTAGACCTTGACTATGCATCCCGCTACGCATGTGGCACGTGTTAGAAGTACTAACACAATTACAAGTTCTGCATTGCAAAACTTACCCCAATTGTATTATTCATGAGCGAGACTGCCTTGTCCTGAAGGCTTGAATGGTCCGACATGAGAGAAAAACCAGCAGCAAATTCAGGGGAGCACTGTCGTCTGTACGGTTTATAACTGTCTGAAGATGCTGCAACACACACAAACAACAGATATCGTAAATACAACTGATAACACTGACTGACTATTGAGGCAGGCTATAGAAGGCAAATACTGAAGTACCTGCTGCGATCAGTAAAGTAACATATCTTACTGTGTACAGTAGTATCGTAACAACACAATGTCTGGTTGTTGTTAATAATATTTGAAAAATTGTGATTGGAAATAAATTGAGTGGTAGAACAAGGAAATTTTGTTTAGTGCAGCATGTATTTGTAGCTACAAGAAACTATAGACATACAGGCTGGAACTGAACTCTACCAACAAACTTCAGCAGGTGATTCATCATCAAAAAATATGTTGAATATATTCATATATATATATATTTATTAGGGATGGGTCGAATAACAAAAAAATATTGGTTCCAGTATTCGGTTCCATTTTGAATACTTGCATTTTGCTTGTAACTTCATTCAACCAATGCAGGTANTATATATTTAATAGGGATGGGTCGAATAACAAAAAATATTGGTTCCGGTTCCGGTTCCGATTCTAAAATTTAAATATCGGTTCCAGTATTCGGTTCCATTTTGAATACTTGCATTTTGCTTGTAACTTCATTCAACCAATGCAGGTAAAATTCATTAAATGTTTTATTTAACCTACAGAAGAATAGAACAATAATAAAGTGTAAAGATAAGATTTAATGTATACAGATGAACTTGAATTAAATTCATTTAAGGTTAATAAATATGTAACCAATTTTTTTTTTTTTTGTTTTACATTAATAGACGGTGATTGTGATATGTTTGGAAAATACTTTAACTAAATAACTCGCCAAAACATTGTGGCATGGCTTTAACCTATGGTCATTAAAAGAATGTCAACAACTCCTGTAGGTGACCAGCTTCCTTTTTCTTTTCTTCTTTTACCAGCCAGCTTCCTTTTTCTTTATTTCTTGCTTTCTCCAGCCCCCTTGACTCCGCTATTCTCTGCCTTACACCGAAAGAAACAAAGAAGGCCTGGAGAAATGTATCTATCGGCTAGCAGTGTTGCTTACAGGGGCGGGCTGAGTGATAAAGACAGAGAAGGGAGCCGACAGTTTACGACTACCACTCCTTAAATTTTTTTTCCATGTATGGGGTGCAGCACCACAGAATTTTTTTCCTTTATTTTTGGGGAAAAGGGAGCACTATACAGGAGGTAGTTATTTTTGTAAGGACAGAGTTTTGCAGTAAATTTATTGCTGTGTAGAAATGAGAACCGAGTAGTTGTTAACCTAAAACCGGTTCCGAGTCAAACCTCAAGAACCGGNTGTGTAATATCTTGTGCCAAAACAATGAACAAATTTCTACATCAAAACAAATATTTTCACAGAAACACTTCACTCTGGTAAAAATATTTTCTCACAAAGTTAGTAAAAACACTTATAAAGGATCACTCTTTCTTGATTCTTTTACACTGGGTTAAACAGAATTGCAGAATACAATTAACATTTAAAACAGTAATTTATGTCCCACGTGCTCTTAAAAGGATGTCACGAGGAGGACATACTCAGAGAGGGGCCAATGCTCCAGCAGGCGATGCAGCATGGTGACGTGGGTCCAGGCATGCGCGTGGCCCGCCAGCCGGTGGAAGAGCTGGGCGCGGGCTGTGCTGGAGTCCAGGTCTGATTGCTGGATGGTGATGATAACGTCCGGCCATGCAGTTGCCACCACCGCCTGTGTGTGGTTGTACAGCAGTACCGTGTCACTGTCCTCCGCCGCCACCTGGTTCACCTTCTACAACAAACACCAGCACACTCAAGCCCTCGCTGATAAGCACCAACCAAAGCCTCTCAGCTCCTCTCAAACCAAACAACCTTTACCACGCTCAACATGATAATGTTAAGGTACGAGCATGATGTCACAGTTTGATTTTTCCTTTGAAACCGAAAGCTTTTAGATAATGTGTTTAGTATGAAGACGTGTTCCAATTTGTTGCATATTTAGTTTTTTTGTAATTTGTATTTAGCATTTTGTAAGGTTTAGTCTGATCTAGAGATGGGTCGAATATGCGTTTTTCCCGATTCCAAGTTCCATTCCTTATTTTTGATTCTGGATTCTTAGTATTTTGATTATTAAAAATAAGCCTTTGCAATGTGAAATGTGGAAAAAATTATTTCGCACAATAACATTTATTTTTTGTGAATTCAGAGTCAGTGATAATATTGTTATTGAATAATAAGTAGTTCTGTGTCTAAACTTATCGGAAGTGATATCACTACATACATTTTTGGATTAAAACAACTTCTTGGCTTACAAATGAAGTTGATTTTTAAAAAATTGACATATTGTGCTTTTCCAGAGAGTAGGAAATAAAAATACAAAAGAAAACCTCATTGTGGTGAGACTGAAGGGACCTATTTTTAATGTGTTTATGCTAGTCAAATTTGAATGGAAATATTGTAATGTATTGCTGCATTAGCGCAAAATGTATAGGTTAATTTTTTAAATTTAAGTACACTATAAGAAATTTGCCTTTGAAAAAAAATCATTAGTTGCTGGGTTTTTTCCCAAGCATCTAGGTTATCTTTGAAGCGTATATCTGGGTTGGTTGAACATTACCAAGTCTGTTGGAACGTGTTGAAAGGTTGCAGTTTTATTTGTAAAATTACTACAATTTTATTTATTTTTAACTTGCCACAGCTTTTTCAGATAGACGCATGCATGTAGAAAGCCATCTGCATAAAGAAATTCTAAAACTACGTTAAATAGGTGAATCGAACATATCACAAAAACAACAACCGATAACGGGAACAAAAAGTAAATCAGTTATAGATGTGGATGACTGCATACACACATCAATGAAGTAGCTANGTTAATTTTTTAAATTTAAGTACACTATAAGAAATTTGCCTTTGAAAAAAAATCATTAGTTGCTGGGTTTTTTCCCCAAGCATCTAGGTTATCTTTGAAGCGTATATCTGGGTTGGTTGAACATTACCAAGTCTGTTGGAACGTGTTGAAAGGTTGCAGTTTTATTTGTAAAATTACTACAATTTTATTTATTTTTAACTTGCCACAGCTTTTTCAGATAGATGCATGCATGTAGAAAGCCATCTGCATAAAGAAATTCTAAAACTACGTTAAATAGGTGAATCGAACATATCACAAAAACAGCAACCGATAACGGGAACAAAAAGTAAATCAGTTATAGATGTGGATGACTGCATACACACATCAATGAAGTAGCTAACAACATATATACATCCTAGACCCAGCATGACATCAAGATGTTGAGGTCAACATCTCTCGCGCTGTGAACAGCTAATTGTGGGCTGCCATGGCATATTTTGAATATAATGGTACATGATTACGCTGTAATTTAAAAAAAAAAAAAAAAAAAAAGGTCCAAAAATGTGCTGCTAATGGCTACAATGGAAAGTCCATGAAAGAAACTTCTTTGGACATTTCTTAGGTAAGATTATTTACCAATTTTATTGCAGATATTTTTATTTACATTCAATAAAACGATTGTTGATGTAATGATGACGTTGGTAAAACATAATTTTGCTTGTAATCATGTCTTAAATTTCTTTTAAATTTAACCTTTCCCCATTACAAAAATATTTCTTTGTTTTTAGTTTTTTGGTGGATGAAGAAATTAGAAAGAATTGGACAGTCAGGTGCGAAGATTTCACACCGTCCGGGCTTGCTCGAACCACTTTACCCAGGATTGTTTTGACGAACGTGCTTTCGGCAATGGAAGAAAATGTTGATCAAAATATAATGCCATCAATGTTTGATTTTCCTCACGTATACAGACGAAAAATGTTAAAATAAGAGCACCAGCCGAGTGAGTTTTGCAAACTACGTCTTGTCACTAAACCACTGTCAGCCCAGTTTCATCAATTTCCAGGTAAGTACAGTGCAGAGGTAGTATTTGGTAAGGTAAATATGTACTTTGAGGAGAGAGCTTTGCATTGAAAAGGGAAGGTAGGAGCTTCGTACATTATCAGGCTGTTAAACCCAGTCTCAAGCAAAATGTTTAACATAAATACTGAGTTGTAACCACCTTTAGGCAGTGCATAACTGAACAAAAAAGATTTTATTACAAATTCTGGTTACTGTTTTAATACAGAAGTGAGTATGCACTGTTCCAGCACTCACACTGGGTGCAAATCCTGAATGTAAGCAGTGCAAACATAAAACATTATATGATTCCTTTCTCAGCTTAGAATAGAGTGATGCAGTTATTGCCGAAAGTGAACATGATCACAACTACTATGGAATAGCAAATCTTTTAAGATGTAATAGGGTATACCTACTTTGTTGTAAGAGATTTTNAGAATAGAGTGGTCCAGTTATTGCCGAAAGTGAACATGATCACAACTACTATGGAATAGCAAATCTTTTAAGATGTAATAGGGTATACCTACTTTGTTGTAAGAGATTTTAATTAAAAAGTGAAGATTATCGTGGTGCTCAATTGCAGTGCATTAGTTGCAGATAAAACAGATCAGAAGCTTCTGAATTGGAAAAATGTAGGTGGTTCGGTTATTTCTGTAGATGTCATGCCATTTAGCAGAAAAACAATTTAGAGTTGAGCTTTCAAACTCTTGTTTTTTTGTAATGTGTGTAAATAGTGTAAAATATTGATTATGATTAAGTAATATTAAGTAATATTAATTATGATTATGTAAAATAATGAGATCTTTAGACTCATTATTATTTCCTGGGCTAGATGAATTTCTCTCGTACTAGCAAAGCATTGCATAGTCATAAGGTACAATTATCAAATTTGTTCTTTCAAAATATTAGAAAATTACACTTGGTTAAACTTTTCATGCATGAGGCAGAGACAGTAGAACTTTAGCAGGGCTTTAGTAAAGTTGTCCAGGAAGTAACTATGAATGGACTATGGGAGTGTGTGCACTAAGTTAATGTTTCCATAATTTGTTGCTTTGTTAATGGTGCAACTCATTTCTCTATCTAGGTCTACATTTTGATACTGAAATTAATCACATTGTTTTTTAAAACTATTTATTGGATTTGTGTGTTTAAATAAGACCAATACTTGATGAATTTTATTTTAACTAATGTGTACTCTTTTGCTTTGGATTTGTACACAAATATTTAGTTGCTTTAACATTTGCTCAGTGCACTATTGTTACAAATGTTTAAATAGTTTTTTCCCCACTTCAGGTTCTACGTCATACACTAAGCAGGCATGGTGAGAGTCACTAGTAATGTTCAGTTAGTATGGAACACTGACAGTACAGTGTCAGGGAGCATGGGCTGTATCAAGAAACCTCAAAAATGCTCAACTGTTGTGTTAGTATTAGTGGAGCATTCAAGTGCAGAAGAGGACATTGTCGTTGGAGCCTGCATCAATATGGTAGTGAGAACTTTACAGTGGGCATGTTTGTGCCCTCATTAGGCGACAGTTCACTATTTTTTGCTGACCCAGCACAGTGAAATCTAAATTGTATCGTGATCTGAACTATGATATATTTCATCCCATATTTGTCGCTGTAGAGGAAGCTCGTAAGAAGTTTCCTCCAAAAACTTATAAAATCTCCATCTAAACCTTGTCGAGCAGTAAAACCCAGGCACAATAGNCCAAAAACTTATAAAATCTCCATCTAAACCTAGTTGAGCAGTAAAGCCCCAGGTACAATAAGCGTTGGTGTTGGTAGCAGTTGAAGTACACGGCGGTATATGTGAGATGGCACAATAGGCGTTTGGCGGTTGGTGTTGGTGGTTGGTCCTAAAATCATTTCAACTCGTGGTCGGTGGTTAGTGTTGGTGTTGGCAGTTGGTCATGTAGAAAGTTGAAAATATTGAACAATTTACCACCAACCAACCAATCAGAGAGTGTGTTCTCATGACACACCACTTCCTCTCTCTTGCCGCCCTAATGGCGGCCGCCTCAGCAGGCGACAGATAACATCAAGGTCGACAGGTACAGTCTCAGCATGGCACAAATACATACAACCATAGGACGTATTTAAATATGAAACGCCTCTTTATCTCATTGCACGTCACACCTTCAGCAGAAATATGCCTATAGTCGGTTCACGACGGGAAGAAACTTTTGAAAATCAACATTTGAAAAAACACCCTAGCCGTTAGCTACATGCATATAACATTACAAACAGCGGCGAGCGCGGATACAGTTATGCCGTTAGGTTGCCAGCACAAAGAGAGGAAATAGTTCTAAAGTTTTAACGTAATT